>PVKH010020289.1:0-14625 GCA_004027955.1 Chaetophractus vellerosus | reverse complement strand
TCCAAATCGAGGTCACTTAAAAAAATTGATTAAAAAAAAACTTTTATCAGAGAAGTGTGAGCTTACAAAACAATCATGCATAATGTGCAGAATTCCCATACAATCACCCATGCATCACTATATTCCAGCTACCTCATAATAATGACGTACATTTGTTCTAGTTCATAGAAGAACATTTTTTTTTTGTTGTTGTTACATATCCCTCCCCTTTTCTGCTTGCTCTTGCTGTGTGTTCATTTTTTTGTGTTCTTCTATGTCTGCTTTGTCTCCCCCTGCTGCGGTGACGCTCCGAGTCAGCTCACTGCACAGGTGGCTTGCCCCGCTTGTGGGCAGGTCTGCTTCTGTTCCCAGGCAGCTTTTTTTTTTGCTCCATTCGCGGGTGGCTTTGCTCCATTCGCAGGTGGCTTGCCCTGCCCTTGGCAGCTTTGCCCTGCCCGTGGCGGCTTTGCCCTGCCCGTGGTGGCTTTTTGCCCTGCCCACGGCGGCTCTGCCCCACCCACGGCGGCTTTGCCTTCTCAGGTGGTCTGCCCGCTCGGAGAGGTCCCCGGGAACTGAGCCCGGGGCCTCCCATGTGGTGTACCGGCGCCCTATCCACTGGGCTATACAGCCAGCCCCGAAGAATATTCTTGTATTTGTACTATTAACCACAATCCTCATCCACCTCTGGGTTCACTATGTTATTTGGTCTATAGATTATTCTCTAGCTTTCTTTCAAAGGACATTTATGCCCCTAGACTACCTCTTTTAGCCACAATCCCATTTATAAACCAGCCATGTTAGTTATACTCATGATAATGAGTTACCATCAACTCTTCCATTCCCACATTTTTACAGTCAAGCTATTTAGAAATTCTATATACGTTAAGCATTAGTACTCCCTTCTCTGCCCTCATCCTATCTCCTAGTAACCTATACTCTAGATTTTAACTCCATGTGTTTATTCTTTGTATTTAGTTCATATTACTGAGACCATACAGTATTTGTCCTTTTGTGCCTGGCTTAATTCACTCATATGTATATATACTACATTTTGTTTATTCACTGGTGGATGGACCTTGGGTTATTTCCATCTGTAGCAGTTTGGCAGTTTGATATAGTTATGAATTCCAAAAATAGATATTGGATTATGCTTATAAACTGGTCTGTTAATCTGGGCATGATTAAGTTATAATACAGAATTTGGTACCGAGGAGTGGGGAAGTGCTTTTGCAATTACCAAAATGTTGGAACAGTCTTATAAATGGGTAAGGGCTATTTTTTGGAGGAATTGTGAAATGCTTGATGGAAAAGGCCTAGATTGCTTTGAAGAGACTGTTGATAGTAATATGGGCACTAAAGAGACTTTCTATGATGCCTTAGAAGTAAATGATGAAACTATTATTGGAAACTGGAGGAAAGGCGATCCATGTTTTAAAGTTGCAGAGAACTTAGCAAGATTAACTCCCGGTGTTATATGGAAGATAGAATTTGAAAATGGTGAACCTGAGCATCTAGCTGAAGAACTTTCCAAAGAAAACCCTGAGAATGTGGCTTGGCTTTTCCTTGCAGCTTATAGCAAAATGCTAGATGAGGGGGCCGGCTGTAGCCCAGTGGATAGGGCGCCGGTACACCACATGGGAGGCCCTGGGTTCGGTTCCCAGGGACCTCTGCTAACGGGCAGACTGCCTGAGAAGGCAAGCCACTGTGGGCGGGGCAGAGCCGCCATGGGCAGGGCAAAAAGCCACCACGGGCAGGGCAAAGCTGCCATGGGCAGGGTGAGCCACCTGCGAACGGAGCAAAGCTGCCTGGGAACGGAAGCAGAGCCACCCACAAGCGGGGCAAGCCACCAGCGCAGTGAGCTGACTCAGCGTGTCACTGCAGAGGGGGGAGACTAAGCAGACATAGAAGAACACGAAAAATGAACACACAGCAAGAGCAAGCAGAAAGGGGAGGGATATGTAACAACAACAACAAAAAAAAAATTAAAATAAAAAAATAAAAATTATTAAAAAAAATGCTAGATGAAAGAAATATGCTAAGGACTGAACTCTTGGGCACAAAGAAAAAAGAAACATTCCAGAACTTCTAAGTCTCTGGAAATCAAGTTCCCAGATGAAAATGCCCGATTTGAAGACTTAGCTAAACCTGGAACTTGTAAATCAGGATTGAAGATGCAGTTATCTCAGAAAGACTTGTGGAAAGTCTTACTGTCTGATGGCTTGGACCCCTGCTTCTTGCATGCTAAACCAACAACGTTTTTGAGAGCGCGGTATGAACAAAACCACTGTCAGCTTTGACTAAAAGGAACATGGAAAGGACAGATTAAAGGAGGAACAGCTTTGTATTAGTAGCCAAAGGGGTGCTGATGCAAAATACCAATAATTGATTGGTTTTTATAAAGGGTATTTATTTGGGATAGAAATCCACAGTTACCAGGCCATAAAGCATAAGTTTCTTCCCTCGCCAAAGTCCATTGCCACATGTTGGAGCAAGACAGCTGCTGATGTTTTCCAGGGCTCAGACTTCTTGGGTTCCTCTCTTCCCGGGGCTGCATTTCTCTACAGGCTTAGCTCCTCTGTTTCCTCCACAAGGTTAGCTGTAGACTATGAGGCTCTCTAGGCTTTGCTTCTCTCCACAAGGCCAGCTGTGAACTCTCAGGCGAATGGCTTGTCTCTATCCTGGGGCCTTCTCACCTTCCTCACGACCAAGCTCTCTTACTTCCCGGGGCTCCAGCTCAAGACTCCAACATCAGAACTGCATCTCAAAACTGCTCCCTCTGTCCTTTGCTTTGCCTTTTATATTCAATTCCCCCACCCACCAACAGGTGGGGCTTAATGCCCTACTGATGTGGCCCAGTCAATGCCCTAATCATAACTTAATCATGCTCAGATTAATCAGTTTACAAGCATGATTCAAAATATTTTTTTGGAATTCATAATATCAAACTGCCAAACAGCTACAAGCTTTAAGAAGAAAACCATGGAAGCTGAAATCTGGAATGAAGACATCACCTTGGGCCAAGAGAGGAACTCCACCCATGTGTACAGAGAGGGTGAGTTTGCCCCAGCAGTTGAAGAGGGTGGATGTTCCCAACTGATGTTCAGGAAGAGTTTTGCTGCTCCAGGGTGCAGGGAGGGTGGAGCACATTCCCCAAGGATTAGGGTGGTTAAGGTCAGAACCCCATAGGTCTGAGAGGGGTGGACTTGTCCCCCATGGATTAGAGAAGGCCAGGTGGTCAACTCATTGCTCTGAGAGGGTTGAGCCTGTATGCCAAAGGTTAGGGAGAATGTTGTCTTCACCTCACTGTACTACGGGGGCTAAGACTAACCCAAAGATTGGGTAAGGTGTGGCAATCACCCCAACACTCTTGGAGGGTGAGGTCTAGAGCTTGTTTAACACCCAGATGCTTGATGAGGGTGGAACCAAGAAAATGGCCATTGGGCAAGCCTGTGGAAAGGGTGGGTCTCCATGTAGCCCCAAGGAGAAGAAACCATCATCTTGAGAATGACTCTCAGACTTTGAAATTGAATGGAGGATGCCCTGCAGGTTTCCTGCACTGTAGAGGACCCATGACTCATGTTTGTTTTTTTTTTCTTTAATGACTCATGTTTAACTCCCCAATTTCTCCTTATGGTAATGAAAATGTTTATCCTTTGTCCATTTGTGTATTGATTTTGTAAATTTCAGAGGTCTACAGCTAGAAGGGACTTTGCCTCAAGACAAACTGTATTTCTTTAAAATGATTATGATATGCTTTTGTACTTACATTGTTACTGATTTAAGGTTTTTTGAATATTGTAATGTATTTTTGGAATTCAGAGGGTGGAGTGTAGCAGTTTGGCAGTTTGATATAGTTATGAATTCCAAAAATAGATATTGGATTATGCTTGTAAACTGGTTTGTTCATCTGGACATGATTAAGTTACGATTAGGGCGTTGACTGGGCCACGTCAGTAGGGCATTGAGCCCCACCGCTTGGTGGGGCAGGAATCAAATATAAAAGGCAAGGCAAAGGACAGAGGTGTAGTAGTTCTGATGTTAGAGTCTTGAGCTGTAGCCCCAGGATGTAAGAGAGCTTGGTCGTGAGGAAGGAGAGAAGGGCCCGGGAAAAGACATGAGCTGTTCACCTGAGAGTCTACAGCTGGCCTTGTGGAGGAAACAGAGGAGTTGAGCCTTGAGAGAAATGGAGCCCCGGGAAGAGAGGAACCCAAGAAGTCTGAACCCTGGCAAATGTCGGCAGCCTTCTTGCTCCAACATGTGGCAATGGACTTTGGTGAGGGAAGAAACCTATGCTTTATGGCCTGGTAACTGTGGACTTCTACCCCAAATAAATACCCTTTGTAAAGACCAACCGATTTCTGGTATTTTGTGTCAGCACCCCTTTGGCTGACTAATACACCATCTTTTGGCAATTGTGAATAATGCTACCATGAACATTGGTGTATAAATGTCAGTTCAAGTCACTGTTTTCAGTTCTTCTGGATATATTCTTAGTAGAAGGATTGCCAGATCATACGGCAGTTCTGTATTTAGCTTCCTGAAGAACCACAAAACTGTCTTCCATGGAGGCTTTACCATTCTACATTCCCACCAACAGTGAAGGAGTGTTCCTATTTTTCCACCTCCTCTCCAGCACTTGTTTCCTGTGTTTTAATAATAGCCTATGAGATGTGAGATGATATCCTATTGTAGTTTTGATTTGCATTTCCCTAATAGCTAGTGATAGTGAGCATTTTTTCATGTGCTTTTTCTCCATTTGTATTTCCTCTTTGGAGAACTGTCTATGTCTTTTGCCCATTTTTAAATTGAATTCCTTGCTTTTAAAAAAAACAATTTATTAAAGTATACCATTCATACATGAACATACGTAAATAATAAGTGTGTAGTAAAAGTTGTGAACTTACAAAACAAACATGCATAACATCATACAGGGCTCCCATACATCATCCCACCACAAATACCTTGCATTGTTGTGAAACATTTGTAACAAATTATGAAAGAGCATGGTCAAAGAATTACTACTAACTATAGTCCGTATTTTAGATTTGGTGTATTTCCCCCCAAGCCACTCTCTTATTTTTTTGTTCATAAACCATACAATTTATCTAAAGTGTATAATCAATGGTATTTAGTATAATCACCGAGTTGTGCATTCATCACTTAAATCAATATAAGAGCATTTTCATCACTCCAAAAAAAAAAAAAAAACCACACACAAAAAATAAACCACTATCATACCCATATGTATCATCTCTTTATATAGTGTGGAAATCAAACCCTTATCAGATATGTGGTTTCCAAATATTTTCTCCCATTGAGTGGGCTACCTTTTCACCTTCTCAACAAAGTCCTTTGAAGCACAAAAGTGTTTAAGTTTGAGGAGGTCATGTTTATCCATTTTTTCTTTCATTGCTCATGCGTTTGGTGTAAGTTTTAAGAAACCACCACCTACAACCAGATCTTGAAGATGTTTCCCTATATTTCTTCTAGTAGTTTTATGATTCTAGCTTTTAAATTTAGGTCTTTGATCCATTTTGAGTTAATTTTTGTGTAAGGTGTGAGATAGGAGACCTCTTTCTTTTGAATATGAATATTCAGTTTTCTCAGCACCATTTGTTGAACAGACTGTTCTGCCTCAGCTGGGTGGGCTTGACAGCCTTGTCAAAAATAATTTGACTGTAGATGTGAGGGTCTGTTTCTGAACCATCAGTTCTATTCCATTGTTCTATATGTCTGTCTTTTTGCCAGTACCATACTGGTTTTTTTTTTTTTTTTTTTTTTTTTTTTTTTTTTTTTCTTTTTTTTTTTTTTTTTTTTTTTTTTTTTTTTTTTTAACCATTGTAGCTAGGTTAATATGATTTAAAGTCTGGAGTTGAGAGTCCTCCAACTTTGCGCTTCCTTTTTAAAGATTTTTATGGCTATTCAGATCCCCTTACCCTTCCAAATAAATTTAATAATTGGGTTTTCCATTTCTTAAAAAAAGGCTGTTGGAATTTTTATTGGCATTGCCTTGAATCTATATACCAATTTGGGTAGAATTGACATCTTAATGATATTTAGTCTTCCAATCCGTGAACATGAAGTGTTCTTGCATTTATTTAGGTCTTCTTTGATTTCTTTTAGCAGTGCATTGTAGTTTTCTGAATAAAGTGTTTTATGTCCTTGGTTAAGTTTATTCCTAAATATTTGATTCTTTTAGTTGCTATTGTAAATGGATTTTTTTCCTGATCTCCTCCTCAGATTGCTTATTAGTATTGTATAGGAACACTACTGATTTTTGTGCCCTGCCACTCTGCCGAACTTATTTATTAGCTCTAGTAATTTTGTTGTAGATTTTTTGGGGGACTTTCTAGGTATAGAATCATATCACCTATGATTTTACTTCTTCCTTTCCAATTTGGATGCCTTTTATTTCTTTTTCTTGCCTGATTACTCTAGTTAGAACCTCTAGCATTATATTGAACAACAGTGGTGATAGTGGGCATCCTTGTCTTGTTCCCAGTCTCAATGGGAAAGCTTTTCAGTCTTTCACCATTGAGTACAATGTTACCTGTGAGTTTTTCATATATGCCCTTTATTATGTTGAGAAAGTTTTCTTCAATTCCTATCTTTTGGTGTATTTTTATCAAGAAAGGATGCTGTACTTTGTCAAATGCCTTTTTCTGTGTCAATCGAGATGATCATCTGATTTTACTTCTTTGATTTATTAATGTGGTTTATTACCCTGATTGATTTTCTTATGTTGAACTATCCTTGCATGCCTTGTATAAAACCTACTTGATCATGATGAATAATTCTTTTAATGTGTTGTTGGATTTGATTTGTATTTGGTTGAGGATTTATGCATTAGGGACATGGGTCTGTAATTTTATTTTTTGTAATATCTTTATCTGGCTTTGGTATTAGGGTGATATTGACTTAGTAAAATGAGTTTGGTAGCATTTCTTTCCTGTTCCATTTTTTTGGAAGAGTTTGAGTAAGATTTGTATTAAATCTTCTTTTCTTTTATTTTTTTTTTACAGTGTAAAAAGTATTTTTATTATGTGTAGCAAATTAAGTTAATAAATTTTTTATTTACAGAATTCAACGTGTGATCATTCCACTGGTTAATTATCTTGTTCTCTTTCTCTGAAGCTTGAAACAATGAAACCAGATTTATCTTCGATAGCCCTCTTAAAAAGAATCCACAGCTTTTTCCAGTCAGCCTTGTCATAATTTTTTCAGATGGGCTTCTTTTCATCTCCACTTGTATGGAACAAACTGATGTATGCTTCAGAAACTCCACCTTTTCACTAGAATTCTTGGATCCTACTTTCTTCAAGTTACTCATTTTAGGTCCTTTAGAATAAATTGGTGGACTTGTATGGTTCAAAATTTCGGACAACTCATCATGGCTTGATCTCATCAGTTACCACACTGATGATGAGCAGAGACCTTTGGGACATGCCAATACCTGGAGGATTTTTAAAAATGAACTATTAGGTCTTTCATACTTTGAGCAATGATCTGTCTTGTAGTTCCTTCTCACAGATCTAACAAACAGTCCTGTGAGCAGAGCAGAACCACAACCTTCCTCTTTGAGGCGTTTCCAACGATGCAGGACTACAGAGAGCCCATCGGGATAGACCTCAGCTAAATCTTCTTTTAATGCTTGTAGAATTCACCTGTGAAGTCATCTGGTCCTGGGATTTTCATTTTGGGGAGTTGTTTGATGACTGTTTCAATCTCTATACTTGTGATTCATTTGTTGAGATGGCCTGTTTCCTCTGAGGTCAGTGTAAGTTGTCACATGTTCTTAGTAATTTTTCCATTTTTATCTATATTGTCTAGTTTGTTGGTGTATAGTTTTCATAGAATCCTCTTATGATCTCTTTTATTTCTATGGGGTCAGTAGTATTGTCCCCTTTTTCATTTCTGATTTTATTTATTTGCACCTTCTCTTTTTTTTTTTTCTGTCAGTCTAGCTAAGTGTGTGTTAATCTTCTCATTGAACCAACTTGGTTTGTTAAGTCTCTATTGTTTTTTTATTTTATTTTTAAAAATTTCTTTCATTACTTTCTATTGTTTTTTTTGTTCTCAATTTCATTTATTTCTGCTCTGATCTTTGTTATATCATTCCTTCTGCTTGCTTTGGGAATAGTTTTCTGTTCTTTTTCTAGTTCCTCCAGCAGCTGGGTAATGTCATTGATTTTAGTTCCTTCTGCTTTTTTAATGTAAGCATTGAGGGTATAAATTTCCCTTTAGCACTGCCTTTGCTGCATCCCATAGGTTCTGATATGTTGTGTTCTCATTTTCATTCATCTTAATATATTTATTGATTTCTCTTGCAATTTCTTCTTCAACCCACTGATTATTTAAGAGTATGTTGCTTTGTCCCCATATATTTGTTAATTTCCCTTTTTTTTTCTGCCTGTTGATGATTTCCAGCCATATTCCATTATGATCAGAAAAAGTGCTTCAAATAATTTTGATCTTTTAAATTTATTGAGATCTGTTTTGTGACCTAAAATATGGTTTTTCTTGGAGAAGGATCCATGAGCACTTGAGAAGAATGTATAATTTGCTGTTTTGGGATGCAGTGTTCTGTATATGTCTATTAGGTTTGGTTCATTTATCATATTATTCAAGCTCTCTGTTTCTTTATCTTGTGTCCAGATATTCTAGTCAACGATGAGTGTGGTTTATTGAAGTCTCCAACTATTATTATAGAGACATCTATTTCTCCCTTCTGTTTGTGAGTGTTTGTCTCATGTAATTTGGGGCATCCTGGTTAGATGTATATTCATTTGTGTTTGTTATTTCTTCCTGGAGAATTGCCCCTTTTATTAATATATAATGTCCTTCCTGTTCTCTAATAACAGCTTTGCTTTTAAAGTCTATTTCATCCAATATTAGCATAGTTACTCCAGCTTTTTTTTTTTTGTTGTTGTTGTTGTTGTTTTGGTTACATGCATGGGGTATATTTTTTCCAGCCTTTCACTTTTAATCTATTTATATCCTTAGGTCTAAGGTGAGTCTCTTGTAGACAGCATATAGATTGCTTGTATTTTCTTATCCATTCTGCCAGTCTGTGTCCTTTGATTGGGGAGTTTAATCCATTAACGTTCAATGTCATTACTGTAAAAACAGTTCTTACTTCACCCATTTTGACATTTGGGTTTTCTCTGTTATATCTTTTCACACTTTTAGTTACTTTTACTGATATAATCTTCATTTCTAGACTCTATTCCAAGCCTCTCTCTCCTATCTTTTCTTTTCAGGCTGTAGCACTCCTTTTAGTGTTTCCTGCAAAGCTGGTCTCTTGGTTACGCGCTCTCTCAGTTTCTGTTTATCTGTGAATATTCGAAACTTGCCCTTATTTTTGGAAGACCATCTTACTGGATATAAGATTCTTGGCTGGCAGTTTTCTCTTTCAGTATCTTAAATATAGCATACCACTGCCTTCTTGCCTCCATGGTTTCTAATGAGAAATCAACACTTAATCTTATTGGGCATCCCTTGTATGTGATGAATCACTTTTCTCTGGCTGCTCTCAGGATTCTCTTTCTATTTTGGCATTTGACATTCTGATTAGTATGTGTCTCGGAGTAGGTCTATTCAGATTTATTCAGACGGGAGTACATTGTGCTTCTTGAATACAGATATCTATGTCCTTCCATAGGGTTGGGAAATTTTCTGCTCTTATTTCCTCAGATATTCCTTCTGCCCCCTTTCCTTTCTCTTCTCCTTCTGGGACACCCACGACACATATCTTTGCACATCTTTTGCTAGTTCCCTGAGACCCTTTTCAATTTTTCTCATTCTTTTCTTTATCTGGCCCTTTTTTACATTCATTTTCAGAGGGCTTGTCTTCAAGTTCACTGATCCTTTTTTCTGCCTCTTCAAATCTGCTGTTATATGCTTCCAGTGTATTTTTAATTTCAATTATTATGCCTTTAATTCCCATAAGATCTGCTATCTTTCTATGTATGCTTTCAAATTCTTCTTTGTGCTCACTCAGTGTTTTTGTAATATTCTTAATTTCTTTAGCCATCTCATGGAATTTATTATGGATATTTGTTTGAACATCTATGATTAGTTGTCTCAACTCCTTTTTGTCATTTGGAGGCTTAGTTTGTTCCTTTGGCTGGGCCATATCTTCCTGTTTCTTGGTATAGATAGTAATTTTTTGTTGGTGTCTCGGCATCTGATTTACTAGATGTGTTTATTCTGGGCTCAGTTTCTCTTTTTAGTCTAGGTATTTCTATTTGATTGGCTTTGTACTACATCCCCGCTTTGATACTTGGTTCAACTTAATTTGGAACTTTATAGTGACCCGTGTTTAGCCAATCTGGAATTTTTCAGCTCGTTTTCATCTGTTTCTTGCCATTTCTCACTTGCTGGTTACAGAGTAGGAGCTGAGGATGCGGTTGGTACTGTAAACCATGGAGGCTGAAGCTGCCCATGTTACCCTAGGAACTGATGAAGCTTCTCCCACCTTTCTCCCCTGCCAGGAGTAGGGATGGAGCAGCATCTGTGTGTAGTAATCCATGCCATACAGGCCAAGACCATCTTTAAGTTGCCCGGAGAGACTGATGAAGCTCCATACCCCTCCCTCCCTTGCCTTGGGTGAGGATCAAGCTGCAAGTGTGGACAGCAAACTAAGCTGTGCTGGTTAAAACTGACTGCAGTTGCCCAGATAGACTGATGAAGCACTGGCCCCCCTTCTCCCCTGCCAGGGGCAGGGCTGGAGCCACAGGTGTGTGCAGCAATCTTGTGCATGCAGGCCAAAAGCAACTGCAGTTGCCTGGAGAGGCTGAGGGAGCACTACCCCTCTTCCCTGTCGGGTGGGGATGGAGCCATAGGAGTGCCCAACAGTCTAGTCTGTGTGGGCCGAAAGTGACTGCAGTTGCCAAGAGAGGCTGAGGAAACACTGCCCTTCCCTCCTGTCCTATTGGGGGTGGGCATGTAGTCACAGGTTTGCTAAAAAATCTAGTCTGTGAGGGCCGAAAGCATCTGTCCTTGCCTGGAGAGGCTCAAGGAGCACTATCCCTCCTCCTGCCCTGTCAAGGGCAGGGGTGGAGTCAGAGATGTGTCCAATTTCTAGTCCATGCAGGCCGAAAGCGGCTGCAGTTGCCCAGAGAAGCTGAGGGAATACCACCACCCTCTTGTACTATTGGGGGCAGGGATGGAGCCACATGAGTTCCCAACAATCTAGATCTGTATGGGCCAAAAGCGACTATAGTTGCCCAGAGAGGCTGATGTAGGTTCCCCCAGCTTCCTCCCCACCAGAGGCTGGGCTGGAGCCCAGGTGAGGGCAGCAATCCGACCTAGGTGGAAAAAAGCTGGTCCCTACCATTCCTGTCATTTTCAATTCACCCCACTTCCCCACGTGTCTGGGGTGAAGTAAAAATGGAGGCTACTGGAAACTTTCCAACTTGGAGAGCTTCAAACTTTAGCTGTTCTTAAGATTGGACTACAGTCAACTGAATTTATTAATCAGTAGCTGAAGTTGGTGCCCGACTATCTCATCCTCTCCCATTTTTGGGAAATGGAACTTCCAATTCCAGCCAGAGAATAGCTCTCAAGTCATCTTGTGCTGCCAGTGGTCTCCTGGGCACCCCCTTTCTGCTTGCTCTTGCTGTGTGTTCATTTTTTGTGTTCTTCTATGTCTGCTTTGTCTCCCCCCACTGCGGCGACGTGCCGAGTCGGCTCACTGCGCAGGTGGCTTGCCCCGCTTGTGGGCGGCTCTGCTTCCGTTCCCGGGCGGCTTTTGCTCCGTTCGCAGGTGGCTTTGCTCCGTTTGCAGGTGGCTCGCCCTGCCCGTGGTGGCTTTGCCCTGCCCGTGGCAGCTTTTTGCCCTGTCCACGGCGGCTCTGCCCCGCCCACGGTGGCTTTGCCTTTACAGGTGGTCTGCCCGCTCGGAGAGGTCCCTGGGAACCGAACCCGGGGCCTCCCATGTGGTGTACCGGCGCCCTATCCACTGGGCTACAGCCAGCCCCTCTAGGTGATTTCTAACTGCACCGTAGGACGAGCTGACTCTTGGAGCTCCTTACTCTGCCACCATCTTGCCACATCTCGCCCTACCCACTCTTGACCTGCGATGGCCGCCCCTTGGTTGCTCCCTGGATCCATTTGGCCTGTGGCACAGGTTCCCCTTTGGCATGCTGGGAAGAGGGTGCATTGTGCCTGGGGAAGCCAGATTTTGTTCTGCCCAAGATGCAGGTTGGTGGCACAGATTGGACATAGAACCCGTGGCAGGAGAATCCAAATCGGGGTCAATTTTGAGAGATAAAGGGGCACTATCAATGATGACCCCAGACAGAAAGTGTTAACTGGGACTGTCCTGTGCAAACTGGGAGGTTTGCTCACCCTAGGCAGAAGAGAGATAAAGTTGCCCTCTGTTGCAGCCATCTCTTGCTGTGCAACAAATCACTTCAAAATTTAGCAGCTTAAAACAACCGTAATCCTTTTATTATTTGTCCCAGTTTCAGTGGGTCAGGATTATGGAAAGGGCTCAACTGGGCAGTTTGGGCTTGAGATCTCTCACACAGCTGGATGGCAACTGGAACCAAAGCAGCTGGGCCTGGACAGACACCCCTCACCCTTATTTAGTGTCCAGCGTGTTTCCCCTTGGGCTTGCTTGGGTTTCTTACAGCATGGTGGCCTCAGCATGACTTCTTACACAGAGGCTGAAAATGTCAAGAGCTAACAAGCTGGAAGCTGCCTTGCCTTCTGTGACCTTCTGTGACCTTTATGACCTAGGTTCTGAAGTTACACAGTGTCACTTCCACCACTTCTGTTGGTTACAAGTGAGTCACAAGTCAAGGGAAAGGTGGGTGGGTAAGACACAAAGTTCTGGGAGCGCGTGTAGAGGAGAGGTGTTGTGGCATCTTTGGAATAAAAAAATCTGCTATAGGGAAGCAGATGTGGCTCAAGTGATTGGGCTCCCGTCTACTATATGGGAGGTCCAAGGTTCGATTTCCGGGGCCTGCAGGTGAAAAGCAAGCTGGTCTGCGCAGCCAGGTGGCCTGAGTGGAGAGCTGGCCCATGCAGAGTGCTGGCCAGTGTGGAGAGCTGGCGCAGCAAGATGACGCAACAACAACAAAAAAGAAAGACACAGAAGAGAGACAATGAGAGAGACAGCAGATCAGGGAGCTGAGGTGGCACAAGAGATTGGGCAGCCTCTTTCCACTCCAGAAGGTCCCAGGATTGGTTCCCGGTGCTGCCTAAAGAGAAGACAGGCAGACACAGAAGAACACACAAAGAGCAGACAGCAAGCACAAAAACAATGGGGGGTGGCGGTGAGGGGAGGGGAGAAATAAATAAATCTTTTAAAAAAAATCTGCTATAGATGTAAACTGGTCCTTTTTAGGAGTCACCAATTAGTTTTCAGCAAATGTATGACTGAGCGTTTGGGACACGTCAAATGCCAGTCAAATTTCCTGAGGAAATCTGGCTAGGCGGAGGCCTGGAATGTGATCACTGGTGGTCTCTGGGGAAACCTGATTAGCCACCTTGTATCCTCTTTGGAGAGCGTGGACAGAGCAGTTGGTCAGTTGAGGACGTATGGAAAGGGGAGAGGCACAGGCGGAGGCTGGCATGTCCAGGGAGCAGGCTCTTGGCTGTGCTGGCTGGAGCATCACCCCCGTGTCCTGGGAGAGGCTGCCTGGCAGGAGCGAGGAGGCCTCAGGCTACCCCGGCTGATCTGTACTTCTTTTTTTTTTTAGAAGCTACCGAGGTTGAACCCAGGAACTTGTTTGTGGGAAGCAGGTGCTCAACCACTGAGCTACACCTGCTCCCCTACTTCTTAAGACTAACTCCTGCCTCTTGTTCTGACTCTCTCCCACTGAGCAACCCTACAAGGCCATGTGTCCTCGCAGAGTTTTTACTCCAACTATTGCCTGTCCCATTGGTGGTTGCATTTCTTGTGTGCTCCATAAATGAATGGGCATTTGTGCATTCCCCAGTCTTCTAAGCTTCGTTAAAGGGCGTCTGCTCCTGCCGTGTGTGTGGCTGCACCCTAGACTGCTTCACACGGTCACCGCGGGGGGAGCTGTTGGTGTGGCCAGCCCCCTTTCCAGCGCGGCAACCCTGCATCTCCTTGTGTGCCTCCCAAGGACCACTGCAGGGATGGTCACCCCCGCTTGATAGGTGAGGAAACCGAGGCACAGAGAGGTGGGATGCCGTGCTCAAGGTCACCCAGCTGGTAAGGGTACAATGGGAATGGAAACGCAGGGGTGCTTGAAACCAAAGTGGGAACTCCCGTGCACAATTCCAAAATTCAAAAAGCTCTGGAAACCAAAAGCTTTCTTCATGAGGTCGGGGCAAGGGGAACCTGATGCTATTTATTTTATTTTATCCCACTCGTGAATATTTATATATTTTGCTGCAGAAAAATGAAAGTGACTCGGGTACTGCCAGTAGACATAACCTCCAGTAGACACACTGTAGAACCTTCTTGAAACCCAAAGAATTCTAAGGTCACTATCCCCATTTCACAGAGGGGGGCTGTGTGAACTGCATTGTCCTGTGGGAGGGTGTTCCGGAAGGAAGGGAAGCCTTTGAGTCACCAGCCCACTCCAGCCTCCCAAGAGCCTTGTCGCCCCAGCAAATTTTAAAAATAGAAACCTGGAAGGATTAAAGCTCCAAAGAATGCCCCAAGTC
>PVKH010020288.1:0-14626 GCA_004027955.1 Chaetophractus vellerosus | reverse complement strand
GGCAAACATTAAAGTGCTGGGCATACAAATTTAAAGAGACAGCCCTTGGTGTTTCTAAAGGGGGAAACTGCAAATTAGTTACAGTGATTTAGGATAATCTGCAAAAGAGAGGGGTATGTGATATTGCAAAGTGGTTTAGAGTGTGAGCTCTGAGGCCAGCTGTATGACTTTGGGCAAGTAAATGAGTATCTCAGTTTTGGTAAATGTTAAATAGGAGTAAACTTACAGCTTGATGTGGTTGTGAGGCTTAAATTATCTAATCCACGTAAAACAACTGAGCTTGGCACTTAACTGTTTGCTGCTGCTACTACGGTTATTACTGCTACTATTAGTTCTACGAATACCATCAAGAGAAATAAAAAAAAAGTGACTACCCCCTATCAGAATAAGAGAAAGCTCCAAAGAACATAATAGCAGAGCTAAACTTCCAGGACTGAGTATGAGTTTAACAGGAGAGAAAAAGAATTCTTTATTTGGTCTTGAAAGGTCCTAACTTTGTCTCTAAGCTTAACTAAAGCACACCTCTGTTATTTGTAGATACAATTGGTAGATTATTGAATATTGTAACCTGTCTTTATTTAGAATTCTTTCCAGGAACAGTTTATTTTCCTGGACAGAGTATTTTTTTATTATTAGAAAAATATTGTTGATTTTAAGACTGTTATGTGTATTCTAATTTTCCATTATTTTAGTAAATTGTCTTTTTTATCAGCTCTAATTAATACTTCTCTTTTTCTATAATTATTTTCCCCAATTATATTATTTGACACTTTCACTTTAAATTTTAAAATATGTATATAGTCCTCCAGAGAGTTTCTTTCATACTGAGCCTTGAAAAAGAAAAAAAGATGGTGGGAAAGGTGGGATAGGATATGTGATGGCTCCTATGCACGTATATAATATATATATACAATATGTATTCTTATTTTTTAGAAATTCTTTTTCCACTTAAACAGAATATAAATCTCTTTTCATAGATCAGACAACCAAGCATATGTTTTTACTTTTGCCCTTGTGTTTCTATAATCTGGATGGATTTGCTGAAATGAAATATCTTTTAGTAAGGCTTCAACCCAGCAAAACCTACCAGAACTTGGCAACTCTACCACTGTTTGTGTTCCATTCTGTTTTAATTAATAAGACTGTAAGATGATATGATTGTTGTTGATAAGCAAGTACACTTCTTGAATTTTATCTGTAAAAATGCTTTGGCTTATGTAAATTTAGTTATGTCAAAAATCAAGTTAAGCGTGTTCTCTCCCTTTGTGAATCCATATATTTAATACTGGTAGTAAAAAGTACTAACTGGTGTTACTTTATTTTCTCTATATTTATCCTTTTACTAGTTTCTTTCATACTCCTTGGAAGTGGGAAAATTAGGCTTTAATATATTTGTACTTTTTCCTGAGATAAGGAATACTAGAATGAGATTTAAGAGGCCAAGGTAATGAATTCAAATTTAAATGTGTTGAGTTTGAAGTACACTCACAAGGAGGTATGTAGGAGGCTTTGTCTCCATGAAAGAGGCATGGATGGGAAATACTGGATTTGTTGATAAGGTAGGTGGTGGTTGAAGCCAAAGGAAGGATGAGCTAGACCCTGGAAGAGCAGAAGAATGAAGAGGACCAAATCCTAGAGTACACCATCATATTAAGGATGATAACTAATGCTTTTCTTTAGATTAAAAGCAATTTATTAAACACTTATTCAACTCTGCAGGGAAAACTAATCAGGCATTAAAGAATAATTAGAACATATGAGGGGAGCTGGTGTAGTTCAGTTGGTTGTGTGCCTGCTTCCCATGTACTAGGTTCTGAGTTCAATCCCCCGTGCCTCCCAAAAAAATAAATACAACAATCATATGCACCATTAAATCTCAGCTGTTTTAAGATTTTATGAGGGCCTCTTCTGATCTTAACACTATGTGGAGGTAATGTTTTCTTAGTTGTAATGAACACTTCTGCAAATTTGTGTTCTACTTTTTTACTCTTTATTATTACTTGGTATAGATTTGTCTATCAGTACCATCTGAATATTTATACTTTTATGGTATTATATACCACTTTAATTATTTAATTAATTCCATTTTATTATTCTATGGAATAAAATTCTCCAGTTGTTGGATTTAGAGTCGTTCTAATTTTTTTACTCTTATAAACAATGCAGCTACTTAAAAGCCTTAAGCATATTAAAACATTTTTTCCTTTGAGAATATTTTCCAAATAGGATCACCAGATCAAAATTTAGTTCTTGTAAAAATCTTTAACCTTCTTGACCGAAAAATTAGACTAAGATGTAATGTTGAGTAGCACATGTGACTCAAGCAACTGGACTCCCATCTACCACAGGGGAGGTCCGTGGTTCGGTCCCGGTGCCGATGGGCAGGCTCAGCAAGCTGATACAATAAGATGACGCAACAAGACACAAAAGAAGAAAAACATAGAGACACAACAAAGCAGGAAGCAGATGTTCCTGGTTGCCTCCTAAAGAGGATGAGCAGGACAGTGAGCTGGCATGACGGGCAGGTGCAGCGAGCTGATGTGACAAATTGACGCAACAAGAGACATGAGGAAAAACATAATGAGAGACGCAACAAATCAGGGAATGGAGGTGGCTTAAGCGATTAGGCACCTCCCTCCCACATTGGAGGTCCCAGGTTCAGTTCCCAGTACCTCCTAAAGAAACAAAGAAGACAACAGACACAGCAAGTGCAAACAACAAGGGGGTGGGGAGAGATAAGTAAAACAAATCTTAAAAAAATATGTTGCCATCTTTTTTTGCTGATTGATCAACACCGAGTTTGTCATTTCAATTTATTTTTTAGATCTATACTGTTAATACATTTGGAGACAAAGTAATATTTTAATCACAGATTTAGATGCACTCTAAATTGTTAAGCCTAAAAGAAGAGTTACTTTTAAGATTTGGAACAATTATTATTTCCTGGTCTTAATGCTATACATGTTTCTTTGATGATCTAGAAAATACCAAGTGTGATGAAGTATGATGCTTATTGTAAGGAAATGCATTATTAGCAGAGCTACATAAAGCCATTGCTAACAGATTTTTCAGTCAAAAGTTGAATCTATTTGATTTATCTGAATGTAAGAAAAATCTTTGGATTTATGACAAAATAATTTTTAAGTTTCTTATAGGCTGGGCCATTAACCAAAGTGACTATATGCAAAGACAGAGAAGGAAAGCCGAAGTCTTTTGGATTTGTCTGCTTTAAACACCCAGAATCAGTATCTTATGCCATAGCTCTGCTGAATGGAATTCGTTTATATGGAAGACCAATAAATGTTCAGTATCGATTTGGTAGGTCCTGTCACTGATGAATCTTCATTGTGATACAAAACTCTATTTTAAGTGTTTTTTGTGGTTGCTATTCTCAGGTCAGGCCTGTAAGCATTTTATTTTCTATATAGTGGAAGACCAAAAAAAAGTCTATGAAATTTTCTCAGAACAGATGTCTAATTCATAGTGTTATGCAATTGATTACCATGCCAATTACATTGCCAACCGCATAGCACCTTGTCTATATTAACCTGTTAACTGTTCTATTTCAGTACCACTGAGAAAGTAGCTTTGATGGTTGCTATTGGCTCTAATAAATTGTATAAATCTAATTGAACTGGGGACATGCAACTCCAGCTTTATATATTAATGCTATTTCTTTCTCCTGACATTGCTCATCTTGTCACTGTTAATGTATGGTATCAAATACCTACTATTTGGAAAATAGGGTGGGTGCATTAGTCCTTCTCCTGGGGAAACCTGCATATACATATTGCCCTGGATCTAAGCCCCTGTGAGAGCAGAGGCCCTAAAGGCAGAGCCAGAGTGGCCCTTACTAGTGCTCAGTGACCAAGGAATGCTTCCTGATGTGAATGGCCTCAGAATGCCTTCTCCTCCATGCATGTCAGAAGCTAATCATCTGTGATTTGATGTATGCTGCCTGGGTAATTTATACTATTTTTCTGGTCCTTTCACATTTTGAGGGACTGATAGAGGCCACCTGATAATCTGTGCAGTACTTATTTCACCCCCTAAATGGTTTCAAGCTTATTGATGTATCTGCTGTTATTTTTGTTTCATATTCCTCTAGCTATACTAAAAACAAACAGAATAATGATACAATGCCTTGTGGCAAAGGAAAAGAACTTCTCTTTTTGGTTCTTCTTCTTTTTTAATGTCTTTGCAAAGAAAAGTGGCTACTTCATGCTCTCAAGTACTGTCCAGTTAACTTTTAGATGTTTGTGGCACAGGCCAGGGCATAATATGTCTGCCATCTCCCTAGCCAGCTGTGCAGCATTCTCTGTAAGGCTGAATTGGCTTTTGTCAGTAAGGTGTAGAGAACTCATGTCTTCTACACTTGAGGGAAATAACACTGATTATTTGCTATTGTTAGTTTAGATGCATATAGAACAAAACAATGTCTTGTGTCATATATAGCCCATGCCAATATCATTCTTCTGTACTGCCATTGCTTTGGATAAAACTTGATTATAATTTGTTCATTTATAGGAATGTAAACAAGCTGTAAATATCTTATATGAGTATGAGCATTTTATAGTAATACTGTGCCTTTTCAGTTTTTGGGTTTTTTTAAGTTTTAGTGTTGAAACTCCAAGAAAATTGTACCATGAAGTAATCTCTTATTTTATTTCTGAAGGGAGTTCTCATTCTTCCGAACCAACTAACCAAAGTTTTGAGAACTGTGTTAAGACAAATTCACACAGCTACAGGTAATTAAAAATCTATTTTTCACAAAGGTAAAGCAAATAAATATGTTATGGTACCAGTAAGAGTTTTGATATATTCTGAACAATTGTAAAACCTTACTATTTGGATGTAGGATAAAATGAAGGAAATCATTTTTCTGAAACTGAAGAATGACAGAGATATTTTTATTTAAAGTGTGATCTTATTTTCAGAAATAGATGATTGAGTTCTTTATAGTGTTCTTAGTTTTGTAGTATTCTTTATATTTTACAGTGTGATTTTCATAGCTGTTAAATAATTTTAACATCCAAGGTCTCATTGAGATAGATAGAGATATTATCCATATTTTACATTTGAAGAACTAGATATGCAAAAGTTAACCTATTCCCAGTATAACAAAGATAATAGAAATAATTCCAGGCTTGAAACTAAGACTTCTGACATTCAGCCATTCACTTTGTCTTTGTTTTGTTTTGTTTTCCAAAATATTCTAAATTTTGTTCAAACTGATTACTTGATGCAATGGAGCCTCCAAGTGTACTATCAGGCAAACTCTCCCAGTAGTCATAGGCCAAAAAGGCTTACAGACCAAATTAAGAAACTTGTATCACACCATTTATTAAATCAATTTTAAAACATAATGAAAAGCAAGAAGAAAGAAATTAGACACATTAGCACATCAAGGATAGGGTGCAAGTGGACAGAAGGACCGTACTAACTGATTCTTGGTTATACTGATATTCATATGTCTTATCTCTCTCTCTGCTGCATCAGCTTTCCCCACTGATAGTGTGGTTACAGGGACCAGAGCTGAGGCGGGTTGAGCACAGGTATTCTACAAATGGAAAGTTCCTGGGGCTGGTGTAGATCACTTGCTGTCTCAGAGATGTAGGGGCAAATACATCTGACCACAGAAGTAGCTCACCTGTTACCCTGTTAGACAGTCATACTTTATCTGAGTTCCTTAGGCATGGCAAAGACAAGAGGAGCATAACTGTCAGCATAGAGGTGTTGTAACCATGACTTAGAAAGACTTAGTCTTTCTTTCTACCACTTTCTATCTATACGTAACATTTGTTCCATCATATTTTCTGTTTATTCCACCTATCTTTGGCATGTCTTACAGGGTACTAACTTACAGGGTACTGTCTATACTTAACACACATTATAAATTCTCCCTTGTCTCACAAGTTACTTTCTTACCCTCACACAGTTTCATCTCTATCTCATAAACTATTAGCTTATTTACAGTCTGCATTTAGCATTTCTTATGAGTTTTATCCATTCTGTTTGTCTTCTCATCTTAATAGCAGAACTAAGTAGTCTCAAGTAAGCTAACAGTACAGCTGAACCTCCAATGTCTGTAACTATCTCAGACCTCTAAGGCTTAGGAGAATGGATTCTTTGACTGGCAAATACTGCAGGCTTATTATACCCCAAACAAAGCAAGTGTGTGCTCCATGTCTTCATTTGCCCCAGCCTTTCTATATCAGTGAAACCAGGAGAAGTTAAGAAAATAGGCACTGAAATCAGATTATCTGGTTTTGAATCCTGCCTCTGCCACTCTTGCTTTGTGACCTTGGAAAATTTATTTCACTTCTCTGGGCCCCATCTCTAAAATGAGGGTAATAACTCAAAAGGTTATTGTAATAAATGTAATAATTTTATAATGTAAGGTATTTCAAATATTGAATACATGAAAGTAAAAAAAAGAAAGCTGAAGGATTGCTTCTTTAGTAGAGTAAGCATTGTAGACTTATGAATCAAGCCATGTACATGTTTAAGAGCATTCCCTCTTCTAGTACCAAGTGACAGAAGATAGCTCTTTCTATTTATCTTCAGGAGTTCAGAAGGAAGAAGATGTTAGGATTTGGGTGGAGGAGGAAAGACTAGAAGGAAGATGACAGTAAAACTTATTTTGATATGCTGTGTCCAAATCACCACTAATTTTAGAGTAGAAGATCAGAATTATATGTATATTCCATAATACTACATTTCATTGGTAGTACTTTATTCTCCAGCATGTGTTAAATTTTAAAGAAAGTTTAAGAGTAGGTTATCATTCTCTGTGCAGATACATGGTACCAGGTGATATCCTACTTTTTACTGGTCTTCCTTAGAAATGGGCTTTTATGCTTCCTAATGCCTCTCTTGTTTTTAATGACTATTTCCCAGTTCATATGTGGTTCCTCTATTCAGTGTTTATGCCCTGAGATTCAAATAGGAAACATAGTAGTTTTAGAGAATTTGCAGATATTTTCATAACAGTGCTAATTTCACCACCTCTGATGCTGAGGTCCTATCTTCCTTACTCTATAACTTTGTTCTCTTTCATCCATTCTCTTCTTTCTCTTCCCCTCATTTTCCCCACACACGTGTTCTGTCCCTGAACCCCTGTCTCCTACTCAAGCTGTTAGATTTTTCTCCTTTCTTTCACTGAAAAAAAATTTTTCATCCTTCTCAGTTTTATTCCCCATTCACTTCTCAACCCCTTTCCATCTAGGAAATGACTCCACTGTTATGGAAGCTGCTTATTTGAAGATAACCAAAAACCTTCTAATCAACAAGTGTTCATCCAGGTTACTCTTCTGTAACAAATGACACCTGTCTAATTCCTTCCTTTATGAAGTTCACTCTTCTACTGGTTCTGAGATATTCTCTCACCACTTAGAAGTGGATAGAGCTCTGCCTATCCGTGTGACTGCTTCCTGTCATTCCCCTTCCCTCATCTTTGCCTCTGTTTCTTGTGCACATTTCACCCTTGCCCACAATGTACTTCCTCTCCTAAGGATTAGTAGTAGTGTCATTTAAATTGTGGTGTACTATATAGATAGTAGACTGTTGGATTCTAGCTATAGAATATAACCTGCATTTGTATCATTGGAATTTATTGAACATCTCCATAAAAACAAACATTGCATTTATAAATGAGATTTTGAGACACTCCTGTTTTTACATTGGGGATTTTCTTTGTATTAATTGACGAGTGGGAGAAATCAGTAAATATGCCTTCATGTTACCATCAGCATTTTAGTTAGGAAAATCATAATTTTCATAGTTGAATAATAAAGATACCTTCGAAAACAGAGGGAAATTTCTACCTTTTTAAAATGTTTATACCTATAGAAGATAGAGATGGTGAATTGTTCTCTTGATGATTATTGATTTAATTTGCTGTTACCACGTACATATTCTTTGTCTTTAATACAATTAACATAGTTCAAATTTTTTCTATCAGAAAGTCAAATGTGACTCTAAATATTGAGATTTCAGTATTAGTTCTTCATAAGATTTAAGGTCCTGCTGTGTTACTACATTATTATTATATAATTATATATGTGTTTAAGGTTATTAGTTAATCTTAACTGAACTCAAACAGAATCTTTACTTTCTGGTTTGTTTTTTTTTTAAATCATGAAAAGGTATCTTTTTAAAAAAGAAATAAGGACATTTGTGTTTAGGAGTTCTAACATTTTATTGCTCCTGCTTTTGTCTCCCCAAAGAAATGAAGAAGTTGTAGGCAGACCTTCATTTCCCATGCAGTTCTTGCCAATTAATAATGCTGCTTTACCTCAAGAATATTTTTTCTTTCAGAAGATGGTAAGTTTGATAAGCATTTGGTTCGGTATAAATATGACGCCTACTATGAAGAACATGAAAATTATTTAGAACATTTGGTGCTCAAATCTAAATCTGGGACGAAAGAGGAAGGTACCCTGAGCACTGTCCCCAGCGGTGTTCTGCTCTAACACAATCACCTTAAATCCCATACATTGTACCTCGGCCAAGAGCCGGTAAAAAGAGGCAGATGGTGGCAATGATTCATTGAGCACAGGAGTCTAAGTAAAGTTTGATTAGAGGAGTGTCATTTAAAATAATTGCTATTTTAAAAGAGGTTTTTAGAATTAAGTAATTTCATAAAGTGAAGTATTTTTATATCTTGTGATCATCAATCAAAAATATATTACTTTTGGATGTGTTTTTTTTTCAATAAATTTTCCTTTTAAATAAATGCAAACCTATATGAAAGTTCTCAGTAAGTAAGCCACATTCATTCCAAAGACAATCCAAAATATGGCTCTGGCCTAGAAATTTTACTTATGGTCTTTACCATTAAAGAGAAACTTAGGAATGTTTCTCTTCTAAATCCTCACTTAATAGAGAAGAAAATGGAGGTCGAGGGATATTAATTAACAAGCCCAAGATTGTACAGTTTGTGATTGAGGGACTTAGACACAAGTCTTCTGATTCACAGGGCATTATATTTGCAAATATCCATTATTTTCTTTGTAAGCAAGAAAATTTCCTATAAAAATAATACTTTAACTCTTGGGGAAAAAACTTCTTAGTTATAGTAAGGTATTTGTAAACAATCAATTCTGTTTTAAAACTGTCCATGTGTTTTTCTCAGCATTTTTATTCTTTTGTAAAGATGAGGTCAAAACAAAACAAAATGAAACCCAAAAAAAAAAGCCTGTGTCATCTCTCCTAATCTACTTCGAATAGTTAGAAATTTAAGTTAAGCATTAGTTTAAAAACAAGGAGTTGCCTCTCTGTCTTAACAGTTGATAACTGTGCTGAGGAGTACAGGAGCCATTAACCACATGTATGACTAAGAAACTGAATCTTTGTCTCTAAATTTTTTGTTTTTGTTTTGTTTTTATTTCATTTTACTTAATTTTAATTAAACTTAAAAATGGATACTTGGTTCAGTTATTGTAAAACTTTTAAGTGTATTTGAAATAACTTTGGTATATGAATACTTTTTCAACTGAGTTTTTTTGCAGTCTGAATTCAGATAAAACTTTTTTAATGAAAATGTAACATCTGAATTGACACACACTGTTAAGTACAAAATGCACAGCAGTTTTCAAAGACTTAATACCAAAAAAAGGAATTTAAAATATCTCATTAATATTTATATTGATTTTGTGTTTAATACTTTGGATATATTAGGATAAATAAAATGCATTATTTACTTGCACCTGTTTCTTTTTACTTTTTTCAGTGACGCTACTAGATTACATATGTGGCTTGCATTAAATTTCTGTCAGCCACTACTGATCTATATTGTAGTAAGCTAAGCACTACCTTAAATCTTTATGTTAGACATTTAAGGAAGCAAGTATGCCCCTACTACAAAAAGTCACTATCCTTTTCATACATGGTTTGACTTACTTATAGGTATAATGCATGTAAACTATTTTACTTTTTTAACGTTTGGGGCTTGTTTTGGTAGCTGAATGTCTTTTATTCACAGCAGTGGCATGCATATAACCCGATGTGGCAGCTTCCTTACTATGAGATGACAACACCACTTCCTAATAGCCCATCTCTGTCTTCCTCGATAAATCATGTTCCAGAACTAGAGGCTGGACCTAGCTCTTATGAATGGACTCACCAGCAACCAAATGACTCTGACATTTATCAGATGAACAAACAAAAGAGGCAAATGCAAACCAGCGATAGTGATAGTAGCACAGAAAACAATAGAGAAAATGAATATAGCCAGAAGTTCCGAAAGTGTAAGAAGAAGAAGAAAAGATACTAGTATTACATTCAACTGTAAGATTTGTCTATACTGGTCTTAATTCTCTTGAAAGAAAACTTATCCATATTCTACCAAATGACTGATTTCATGGTTGCCATTTTTGAAATATATAATAATATGACTTATCTGATTTGGTATTCAGTTTTGGTCTTGAATGACAAACTTAAAAATGATATAACATACTACTTTTTGTATTTGTCATGGTATTCTTGACCCATTGACAACAAGAAATACATTTTCAGTTGCTTTTATTTTAGTACTCATGATGAAATTGCACTGAACTATAAATAAATCAAGAGTTACTTACTGAACACTTAGGTGACAGCAACTGTGCTCTCCTAAATCATCGTCTATAATCTTCAACTATAAATGGTTAGAAGTGGGGTTATAGATTTTCTGAAAGAAACTACTGCATATATTTAAGAGTTGTTTGCTGTTCCTAACAAAGACTGTATATGCAGGCCTTAGTTTCCTGTGTTTATACTTTAAGTAACGTTTTATTTTTATGCCTAAATATATTGTTTCTGAGCCTTACCCTCCTATGAGTTTATATCATAAAGCAAGGAGATATGAAATTGATACCAAAGGAAAGATGATTATTGCAGGACAAGCTTTTGGATCATTCCCATTTTATATGATTGTATATAACTAGTGATAGCTACCTTTTTATTTCTCCCTTTTTATGTGTATTTAATAAAGATTAGTCAGCTATGTCAGCATTTATAACCCATCTCTTTTGCCAGCTGGATTTCAGAGGGTATATTTAACATATTTAAATCTTGATAATTTCATAAACAAGTAATAGAATGGTATTTTATTACTATATGATATTTAATATTTATTGTCCAAACAATTTTTCTATTTGTGGTCTACTTATTTTTAGAAGATAGAGTAATGTAATATAAATGGTTTATTTGGACATTTTTGCTCATTTTTAAATTCTTCATGAACTAGAATGATGAAAATATTTACTAAAGCTAATTGGAAAAATTATGTGACTTAATTGAGTATTAACTACCCAAATCAATAGGAAAAGTCATGCTTGGATATTTCTTTTACATGTTGCATAGCACTTTGCAGATTGTTTCATTTAAAATAATAAAGACTTATTTTCAACAAAATGAGAAATAGAATTTAACTTTTGGTTATAAGTATAAAATGTAGTGGAGTTTTAAATGTAAATATTAGTCTATTTTCATCTGATCAACATGCAAATCAAAATTCTGCATGATGTAGTTTGATCTATAATGTCATTTTCCTGGATAATTCACTCACAAAAAAGATGAGGCATTTTTTTTTCCTTGAGGCTTTCCTTTTTAAGTTCACTTTTTTTTTTTCCCAACTTAGAATCATGGTAAAGGGAAAATGTGTTTCTGTGTAAATAGAAAATAATACATCTTTAAGCACTTTAATTTTATTTCAGCCATTTCTTCCATTTTTCTACAGTTTACCTTAGCCCTAAATTATTTTATTGTGGTTGTTGTTATAGGAAATATGTACCTAAGAATTGTATTTTAGCAATTAAAAATGACATTTTGTAAGAAAATTATCTCAAAATATTTTTAAATGAACTAAAATCATAAAACTTCAAGGAATTCTCACAACTCCTTTCATCACAGGCAGGAATTACCTATATAGTAATTTTAAGTCAACTCACTTGATTAACCAGAGAAATTCTCCTTATACCATGGTACCTTTTATCGTTAGAAAATATAAAGCTTCCCTTAAAATGTGAATATCATTTATAATGCTATATAATTTTAAGTTAGTTTTTTCCCAATGCCATATATTTGAGTTAAAAATAATTTATTTGCCTTAAAGCTTTTTTTTTCCTTTCCTGTTTTAATTCCCCATGCTCAAAATCTATTTTTAACTATGTATTTACACATTCTACTTCAAATGCCAGGAGAAGCTTGGAAATTGAGAACAAAGTCAGCCATAGTGTATATTCTCATAGTCATATTTTTAATGAGTTTCTGTAATGCATCAGACAGTGGCAAAACAAGAGAAAAATCACATAGAATCAAAGTTGGTCAAAAAAGATGGAGTGCAAAATACATCCTTGAAATCCCTGCTGAAATTACCTCTCCCAAGTTATGGTTTCAAATGTGTAACTGTTTAGACAAGAATATTACCTTTGAAATCTCAGCATTAAATGCAATTATTATAAGATCAACCATAATTTATTGTAACGTTATAGAACTCTGATGTACTGATGTTTTTGGTTACCTTAGAGTTTAATGAAAGAAAGAGTTAAGAATGATTACACTTTCTTTAGCACTGTCTAGGTGCAAAGGCATTGTACACTTGCAGTTAACCTCTTCCCTTGTATGCTTGTATGACTAAATATTAATAAACTGATGGGTGATTAGAAAGTGAGAGTTCTCTCTCTTGCCAATACTTCCAAACTATATATCCCCTGAATGTTTTACTCCAGTGCCTAATGGACACACCCACCTGGGTTTCCCATTAGCACTGCAATGTTTTCAATTTTACACTAATTTTTCTCCCCGAACATTACCTCCTTTGTCCAATTTTGGCCAATGTTTCACCACTTATTGGTGCCTTAAGGGTTCTAACAATTTCTGCTCTTGCTTCTGTGACTTAGAGAATCATTTTAAATCCCTCTTAGCCCACTTTCATGCTCCAACTCTAAGCACTCTTGATATCAGGCATTTTAAGAAATGAAAATGAAGCCATTTATTGGGCGTATGAACAGAATGAAAAGTTAGAAGTGACATCTTTAGCTCATTCCTATCTCCATTTAAATGTATTTAAGGACTGAGGATATTCTCCATCAAGGTGAATATGGCTCAAGGCATGTGGTTTAAATGGCCACTCCTGGATAATGGCTTGGGTGTTTTTTCTATCTTTTCTGCCTAGGAAGCCCGGAGTAGTAGGGTCGACTCCTACATCATCCTGAAGGACCTGAAGGTACACCAACTGCATCTGCTCTGGTCCATGTCAAAGCTCAGTTTCTTTAAAGTGCCCACATTCTACCTCTATTTTTGTCCAGCCTAGCAAAGTTAGTTACATCAGAGTTAATATTCTGTCTCTCGTTAGTTTATTTCCCTGCAAAAAAAAAAAAAAGTGAATTAATAAACTGGGTTTGATTTTTTTATGAAAAAAAGGAGCACTAACATAAATCTCTAGAAATTTCATTTTATTGCAAAATGTCAAAAAGCATGTTTTTAACAAAGCATAATACCTGTTTCTACACTGCAGACCTGGGGGGTGGGGGGGGTTGTCAGTGAGCCCTGAGATTTTCTGAAGTGGAGGCAAATTGTTATTCTCCCTGATCAGCATGTGTTCTACCAAGTTGCAAAAGCCCCAACTGTAGGTAAATCTTATCCTGATTCATGCCCAACTTGCAAAAATTACCTCATCTGCATGTAAAAACTGCCTTAGCAAGTGAGGACAATTAATCTATTATCTGGTTCTGGGTGAAATTTCATTTTAAGCTTCCAATACCATATTGTCATATCATCAACAAGTTAAATACTGGGATTATGAAATCCAAAAGCATACTTGCACTGTAATTAGGTAACAACTGGTAAGTAAGGATGTAAGCAAATGTATTTTCTGTCTTTATAAACTCTGGGAAGGATCAAGCCCAGCAAACCTGTAAAGCATCCATTGTAAGGAATGTAGAGTGAACAGCAATTGGCTCAATTATTCTGCCTTGCTTGGGGACCTTAATAAATCAAAACATTCTTTAAATGGATAGTGTTGATCATTCCAACCCACTATTTGAGTCCTGATAATTGACCCTGGGAATTCTTCTGGATAACTTACCCTGTACTCCATTTCTAAATGGTCAATAGCTCCTCCTTATCTATTGGTTCAGGTTTTCTTTATTTTCTGTGTGGAGTATTCATTAATCAAACCCATCAACAATAAGTGAATGTCATTATAAACACTGATGTTGGTGCTGAGGTTGTGTTACTGGTAAAGGTATGATCCCTACACTCAAGGAGCTTATGGTCTACTGGGATAGATGGGCAGAAAGAAAAAGTGATCTCAGGATAATGCTATAACATAATAAAGGTAAATATAGAGTATAATGGGAGAGCATGAAGGGGCTCCATTCTTCAAGAAAATAAATCAGGGGAGGAGGAAAGGCAGTCACCTGACTACACAGAATAAAGGAGTGGTCCTAGAAGTCTAATGGTTCTATACCAACTCACAGCTTTTCCCTCATTTTCAGTCCTTTTAATCTTTCCTTAGAGCTTCTTAGAGCCATAGTAGCTGCATGTTTTAAACCTCCACAAGTAAAGTAGCTTGATTCTTGTCAACCTCTTAAGGACATATGAGCTTGGGATATGGCAATAAAAAATATTTTAAAAATCG
>PVKH010020287.1:0-15302 GCA_004027955.1 Chaetophractus vellerosus | reverse complement strand
TGTTTCTCTGTGTCTGCTTGTCTCCCCCTGCTGGGGCGACCTGCTCGTGGGGGCTTGCCTTTGCCCGCGGGGGCTTGCCTTTTTGCCCACCCGCAGGGGCTTGCCTTTGCCCGCAGCGGCGTGCCCCGCCCACATTGGGTTGCCTTCTCAAGGCGGTCCGCCCATTCGAGGAGGCCGGGGGACTGAACCCGGGGCCTTCCATGTGGTAAACCGGTGCCCTACCAACTGTGCTATACAGCTGGCTCAAGCTGTTTTTTAAATGCAGTCTTCATTCATACTGCGAGAAAGTAAATGAGACTCACTGAAAAACAAAGTAGAGTGAAATAGATTTTAATTTGCAAGACCTAAATTCTAATCCTGGCTCTTTAGTGACTTAATATGTCTCTACTCACTTACCTCATCTGAAAAATCATCCCAAGTCTCTTTCTGTTCTGTGAGTCTATCCCTGGTCTCCTCTACAACTGATTTGCAATTGCTCTTTAAGAAAAGAAACTATTTAGAGAAGAGAAGAACTCCATTCCTGTCACTGCCTCAGAGCTTTACTGCTATCAAGGATGACTTTTACGTTGAGCATTTGAAATATAAAAATGGCTTCTTTACTGTTTTAATGTCTTTGTTGCCATAGCAAATACCAGGCAATGGGTTGGCTTAAACCATGGGAACTTATGGTCTCACAGTTTTGAGTCTAGAAGAAGCCAAAAATCAAGACATTTCTCCCAGAAAACTGTGGCGTTCTGGGGGTGGCTGCTGGTGATCGTTTGTCCTTGGATTTTCTGTCGCATGGCAGTGCCCATGGTGGGCTCTCTTGGCTTTTCCTTTCTCTTCCAGGTTCCATTGGCTTTCAGCTTCTGACTGTTCCCTCTGTGTGGCTGTCTCCCTCCGTGCCCTTCCCTATAAGGCCCTCAGTATTAGGATTAAGACCTATACTGATTCAGCTGGGCCACATTAACTGAAGTAGCCTCCTCGAAAGATCCTATTTACAAGAGTACATACCCAGAAGAATGGATTATGCTTAAGAACAGGTTTTCCTGGGGTACAAAGCTCTAGGCCACCATATTTGCCTTCTCTTTTGCAGAGAAAATGTGACCAGTACTGGCCTACTGATGGCAGTGAAGAGTACGGGAACTTTCTGGTCACTCAGAAGAGTGTTCACGTGCTTGCCTATTATACTGTGAGGGACTTTACTCTAAGAAACACAAAGATTAAAAAGGTGCGTCAACAAATGATGGCTATTAACAGTTAAGACATTTGGTCATTTTTTTAAGTGAATGGGTGATATAACCATGACAGGATTTAAAATATATATAAGAGTTCTGACCATAGCTCCACCTCAGTCCTCCACATTTCTTCCATGTCTCTAAATGCCAGCCATGGCTATGGAGCCAGGTTGGCCATAATGCTGATGATTGCAGTGAAACAACAAAAATCCTTACCCCATGTGCTGAGTGACAACTGTGTGGTGTCCCAGCCCTGACAATCCCGACATCCAATTGTAAAGAGTGGAGGTTGAAATAAGGGAAGAAAAATAAAAACTAGAGTGATGACCACATATCCATTCTGTTTCTTTATGAATCTCCAACATCAAGCTATGAACCCTGAGTTGACGTTTAAGAAGCCCCAGTATGTGTGTGTTACTCTTATCAGCTGTCTAAACTCTTTCAGGGCTCCCAGAAAGGAAGACCCAGCGGACGTGTGGTGACACAGTATCACTACACTCAGTGGCCTGACATGGGAGTGCCAGAGTATTCTCTGCCAGTGCTGACCTTCGTGCGGAAAGCATCCCATGCCAAGCGCCATGCAGTGGGGCCTGTTGTTGTCCACTGCAGGTGAGTCTCGGAGATGTGTTTCTAAACCCACGTAATTGCGGGCACCAATGGAAATGAAATCAGTGGAACAAGGTTTGTCCCAAATGGGAAGATTTCATGAAGCGAGGGAAATGAAATAAGTCTCTTTTCATAATTACTGCCCCCTGGGAAATACCAGACTCAGAATATGATTGGTGAATGTTACATATAGCCTTGTATTTTTATGATGGTTATTGTTCTATTTGATGGTTGTTTTGGATTTCAGTTTATTACCTGTGAGGTGATTGGAACTGTGTTTTTTCATTAAATCAACATTCATTACAAAATATAATGTCAGGACAAAAAAAATGCTTGTCTCACCCCAGGACTTAATGGTGTATTGTGCCAGGCTATTGTGCCAGGTTTCCATTAGAGAAATTGAAGCACACAGAGTGTGAGGAATTGACAAAATACATACATGTTGTTTCTAAACAATTTAAGACCAATATCACTTTCTCTTTTCTCCAAGTTTTCTAACATATCTTATTGAATGTGTTATTCATTTTCTTGCCTTTTTTTAAATTAGAGAAGATGGTACAGAAAAATCATGCATAAAATTCAGAGTTCCTATATACCACCCTATTATTATCACCTTGCATTAGTGTGCTTCATTTGTTACAATTCATGAAAGAGCATTTTTACAATTTTACTATTAACTATAGTCCATCATTTACAATAGAGTCCTGTGCTGTTTTTTTTTTAATTTTTATTCTAGTAACATATATCGAACCTAAAATATCCCCTTTTAATCACATTCAAATATATAATTCAGTGGTGTTAATTACATTCATAATATTCTGGCACCATCACCACCATCCATTACCAAAACATTTCCATCACCCTAAACAGAAATTCTGCACCAATTAAGCATTAACTCCCCATTCTCAACCCCTCCCTGTCCCCTGGTAACTGGTATTCTACTTTCTGACTCCATGAATTTGCTTCTTCAAGTTATTTCATCTAAGTGAAGTCATACGGTATTTGTCCTTTTGTGTCTGACTTATTTCACTCAATATGATTATCCTCAAGGTTCATCCATGTTGTCACATTAATCAGAACTTCTTTTCTTTTCATGGCTGAATAATATTCCATTGTATGTATATATCACATTTTGTTTATCCATTCATCAGTTGGTGTATACTTGTGTTGCTTCCATCTTTTGGCAATTGTGAATAATGCTGCTATGAACATCCATTTGCAAATATCTGTTCAAGTACCTGCTTTCAATTCTTTGGGATATATACCTAGAAAATGGAATTGCCAGTTCATAAGGATATTCTATACCGAACTTTCTGAAGAACCATCAAACTATTTTCCACAACACCATTTTACCTTGCCACTAACAATAAATGAGTGCTCCTATTTCCCTGCATCTTCTCCAACACTTGTAGTTTTCTGTTTTTTTAATACTAGCCATTCTAGTAGGTGTGAAATGATATCTCAATGTGCTTTTGATTTACTTTTCCCTAATAGCTAGTGATGTTGAACATCTTTTCATATGCTTTACAGCCATTTTTATATCTTCTTTGGAGAAATGACTATTCAAGTCTTCTGTCCATTTTTTTAAAAGAGTTGTTTGTGTTTTTATTGTTGAATTGTAGAATTTCTTTATATATCCTGGATATCAAACCCTTGTTGGATATGTGGTTTCCAAATATTTTCTCCCACTGAGTAGGTTGTCATTTTACTTTCATGATAAAGTCCTTTAATGCACAAAAGTTTTTAACTTTGATGAGATCCACTTTATTATTTCCCTTTGGTGCTTGTAGCTTTGGGTAATGGTTAGGGTATAAAGTCTAAGAAACCAGTGCTTAAACAAGGTCCTCAAGATGCTGCCCTACATTTTCTTGTGGGAATTGTATAGTTCGAGTTCTTATATTTAGTTCTATTACCCATTTTGTGTTGATTTTTTATTTGGTGTGAGTTAGGTTCCATGTTCATTCTTTTGCACATGGGCATCCAGTTTTCCCAGCACCACTGAGTGGAGTTGGCAGCCTTGTCAAAATCAGTTGGTGGGGAGCAGATGTGGCTCAAGCAATTGAGCGTCTGCTTCCCACATAGGAGGTCCCAGGTTCATTCCCTGGTGCCTCCTATAAACAAAAGCAAACAAATGAAACAACTCAGGGGAACCGATGTGACTCAGTGGTTGAGCTCCAGCTTCCCACATAAGTGGTCCCATGTTCAATCCCCAGCCCTGGTACCTCAAAAAAATAAATAAATAAAAGTCAATTGGTCATAGATGTGAGGGTTGATTTTTTAACTCAATTTGATTCCATTGATCTATATGTCTGTCCTTGTGCCAGTACCATGTGTTTTGACTACTATGATTTTGTAATAAGTTTAAAGACCAGGAAGTTCTTTTTCAAGATGGCTTTGGCTATTTGGGGCTTCTTACCCTTCCAAATAAATTTGATGATTGGCTTTTCCATTTCTGCAAAGAAAGCTGTTGGAATTTTTATTGGGATTATGTTGAAGATGTCAATCGATTTGGGTAAGATTGTCATCTTTTTTTTTTTTTTTTTTTTTAAAGATTTATTTATTTTATTACATATCTCCCCTCCCCCCCGTTGCGGCAACGCGCCGAGACTTGGTCACTGCGCAGGCGCGGCTTTCCCCGCTTGTGGGCGGCTTCTGCTTCCATCACGGCCGGCTTTTCAGTTCGCGGGTGGCTGGCTGTGCTCGATTTGCAGGCGACCTGCCTGCCCGTGGCGGCTTTTGCCTGTCCGTGGCAGCTTTTTGCCCTGCCCACGGCAGCTCCGGCCCGCCCATGGCGGCTTGCCATTCTCAAGGCGGTCTGCCCGCTAGGAGAGGTCCCCGGGAACCGAACCCAGGGCCTCCCATGTGGTTTCCCAGTGAGCTCTTTATCCACTGAGCTATCTAGCCGGGCCCAAGATTGTCATCTTAATGATAGTTTGTCCTCCAATTCATGAGTGTCTTTCCGTTTATTATGTCTTCTTTGATTCCTTCTAGCAAACTCTTATAGTTTTCTGGATACAAATTTTTTTACATCCTTGGTTAGATTTATTCCTAGATATTTCATTCTTTTAGTTGTTGTTGTAAATGGAATTTTGTTCTTGATTTCTTCTTTAGATTGGTCATTATTAGTGTATAAAAACAGTACTAATTTTTGCATGTTAATATTGTACCCTATCACTTTTGCTGAATTCATTTAATAGTTCCAGGAGATTTGTTGTGGATTTTTCAGGAATTTCTGTGTATAGGCTCATCTCATCTGCAAATAGGGAAAATGAGCATCTTTGTCTTATTCCTGTCTTGTTAGAGGGAAAACCGTCAGTCTTGCACCATTGAATATGATGTTAGCTGTGGGTTTTTTTATAGATACACTTTATTATATTGAGGAAATTTACTTCAATTTCTAGTTTTTAAAGTGTTTTTATCAAGAAAAGGTGCTGGATTTTGTCAAATGCCTTTTCTGCATCAACCGAGATGATGTGGGTTTTTTTTTCCTCCTTTATTCTGTTAATGTAATACATTACATTTCTTGATTTTCTTATACTGAAACACCCTTGCAAGTTGGATGAATCCAACTTGATCATGATGCATAGTCTTTGATATGCTGTTGGATTTGATTTGCTAGTATTTTGTTAATTTTTGCATCTATATTCATGAGGGATATTGGTCTGTAGTTTTCTTTTCTTGTGGTATCTTTATCTGGATTTAGTATGAGGGTAACGTTGACCTCATAGAATGAGTTAGAGAGTATTCCCTCCTCTTCAATTTTTTGGAAGACTTTGAACAGAATTGGAGTTATTTCTTGGAAAGTTTGGTAAAATTCACTGTAATATTACCTGGTCCTAGATTTTTCTTTGTTGGTAGACTTTTGGTTACTGATTCAATCTCTTTACTTACTGGTTTGTTGACATATTCTATTTCTTCTTGAGTCAGTACAGGTAGTTTGTGGGTTTCTATTTTCCCTTTTCATGTAAGTTGATGTACATTTGGTCATAGTATCCTCTTATAGTCCTTTTTATTTCTGTGGGGTGAATAGTAGTGTCCCCTTTTCATTTCTGGTTTTAGTTATTTGTGTCCTCTCTCTTGTTTCCTTTGTCAGTCTTTCTAAGGGTTTGTCAATTTTATTGATCTTTTCAAAGAACCCACTTTTGATTTTGTCGATTCTCTCCATTTTTTTAAAAATTCTCTATCTCATTTATCTGTGCCCTAATCTTTATTTACTTCCTTCTGTTTCCTTTGGGTTTAGTTTGTTCTTGTTTACCTAGATTCTCTAGTTTTGAGAAAAGGTCTCTGATTTGAGATATTTCTTCTTTTTTAATGTAAGCATTTAGAGCAACCAAGTTCCCTCTCAGCCCTGCCTTTGCTGCATCCCATAAGTTTTGGGTATGTTGTGTTTTCATTTTCATTCATCTCTAGATATTTCCTAATTTCACTTGTGATTTCTTATTTGACCTATAAGTTGTTTAAGAGTACATTGTTTAATTTCCACATATTTGTGAATTTTCCATTTCTCCCTCTGTTATTCATTTCTAACTTCATTACATTGTGGTTGGAGAAAATATATTGTATGATTTCAATATCTTTATATTTATTGTGGTTTGTTTTTTGGCCTAACATATGGTCTGTCCTCAAGAATGATCCATATGCACTAGAGAAAAATGTGTATACTGCTGTTGTAGTGTGAAGTGTTCTATATATGTCTTTCAGGTCCAAGTGGTTTAGGGTGTCATTCAAATCTTCTATTTCTTTATTGATCTTTTGTCTCGATGTTCTATCTATTATTGAAAGTGGTGTGTTGAAGCCTCCTACTATTAATGTAGAACCATCTATTTCTCCCTTTAAATTTGTCAATTTTTGCTTCATATATTTTGGGTCTCTGCTGTTAGGTGCATATGTATTTATAATTGTTATGTCTTCTTGTTAAATTGACACTTTTTCAGTATATTGTGACCATCTCTGTCCTTTGTAACAGTTTTTGACTTAAAGTCTTTTTTACCTGATAGCAGTATAGCTATCCCAGCTCTCTTTTGATTACTACTTGCACGGTATATATTTTTTCCATTCCTTCGCTTTTAATCTACTTTGTCTTTGAATTTAAGGTGTGTCTCTTATAAACAGCATATAGTTGGGTCATCCTTTTTTATCCATTCTGCTAGTCTCTGCCTTCCATTTACATTTAAAGTAACTACTGATAATGCAGGAATTTCTTTTGCCATTTTGCTGTTTTGTGTTTTGTAAGTCTTTTTGGCCCTTGATTCGTCCATTAATGCTTACTTCCATGTTTATTCGTCTTTTTGTAGTGTACCATTTTGAGGAACTTCTCATTTCTTTCTGAATATATTTTCATATATTTTCTTTGTGGATATCTTGGTGTTAAATTTAACATCCTAAATCCATAACAATCATATTTGATTTGATATCAACTTATCTTCAATAACATATACATATACTGTCCTATGCTCACACCTTTTTTTGTACTTGGTACAAATTCTATCTTTGTACATTGTATGTACAAAACCATTAATTTATCATATTTTTATTCATTTGCATTTTAGCACCTGTATACAGCAAGAAGTGGATTTACATAACAAACAATACAATAGTACTGGCAGTTGTAATTACCCATATGGTTGCCTTACTAGAGGTCTTTATTTCCTTATGCTGCTTTGATCCACTGTCTAATGTCCTTTCTTTTCAGTCTGAAGAATTTCCTTTAGCATTATCTATAAGGTAGAGGACAAATTCCCTCCACTTTTGTTTGGGAATGTCTTAATGCCTCCCTCATTTTTTAAAGAACATCTCGCCAACATAAAATTCTTGCTTGACAGTTGTTTTCCTTCAGTACTTTAAATATTTCATGCCACTGCCTTCTTGCCTCCATGGTTTCTGATGAGAAGTGGGTACTTAATTTTATTGAGATTCCCTTGTACCTAAGCCTTGCTTTTCTCTTGCAGCTTTAAAAAGTCTCTTAGCATTGGACAATTTGATTACTAGGTTTCTAGGCATGATTCTCTTTGTATTTATCCTGCTTGAGCTAAATTCATTGGGCTTCTTGAATGTGTATATTCATGTCTTTTGCTAAATTTGGGAAGTGTTCTCCCGTTATCTCTTTGAATATTCCTTTGGCCCCTTTCTTTCTTCTCTTTCTGGGACTCCTATAATGTGTATGCACTCGATGGTGCCCTACATGTCTCTTAGGCTCTGTTCATTCTTTTTTATTCTTTCATCTTTCTGCTCTGCAGCCTGAATCATTTCAGTTGTCTTGTCTTCAAACTCACTGATTCTTTCTTATGCCACCTGTAATCTGCTGTTTAAAACCATCTAAGGAATTTTTCATCTCAGTTATTGTGTTCTTCAACTCCAGTAATTCTCTGAAGAGGCTTCCATATTTTTCACTCATTGTTTTCCCTGTGTCCTTTTTCTGTGTTTTCCTTTATTTCCTTGAATATATTGAGGAACATTATTTTACAGTCTCTGTCCGGTAAGTCCAAAATCTGGTCCTCTTCATTGATAGTTTCTGAAATTTTATATCGTTCCTTGAATTGGCCATCATGCCCCGTTTCTTTGTTTGTCTTATAATCTTTTATTGCACACTATATATTTTTATATTTTAAAGTGTTAATTCTGGGATTTAGTCCCTGGGCTGTCCCTTAAGTTTGTATCCAGCTAGTGATATAACATTATTTGATATTACTTGAATACCAGGAGCTAATCAAAACAAACATCCAAGCCAAAAAGCACCTTTCACACTCTTTGAAAATTGACTCTGCTTTAACTGGTGGTCTCCTTTAGAGCTTCACCCTCTTATCAAGCAGATCAGTCCAAGGCACTACGGAAGTGCATGGTCCTCTCTGTGTAATCAGAGCCTGCATGGAGCCAGAGCCGAGGACCCTGCTTCTTCTCCTAGGCTTGTACTTGCTAGAAGCCCCTAGAAATTCCCTGTTTACAGTCCACAGGAATTTGAGTGAGTGCCCCTTCTACTCCCTTTGGAACTGACCTCTGCCCTCCCCTGGGTACCCTTTCTAGTGACTTGATGAAGATAGTCCTTTGCCCTAGGGCGTTTGAACTTCCTTGTTTTTCACACTGTCCCAGCTATCTACAAGGGGCTTCTCTACCCTCAGGACAAACTCTGGGAAGGAAAACCAAGACATTTCCTTGCTCAATTTCTCAGATTTCCACCAGATAGATTGACACTGACATACATGCATCCCAGTATGCACATAGGGGCCACTCTGCTTCCTCTGGAGCACAACACAATGAGAGGCTCCATCCTGTGCTGTGGTGAGGGGAGGGGCCAGAACAGGCACCAGGAGCTGCTTCTATGGCGTTTGAAGCTGCATTTTCTTGATTCAGCACATGCCCGGTTAATGCAGCCCTTTCAGTAATTCTGAGGAAGATTACTGTCTTTAACTTTCCTCTGCTGCCTTTGCCCCAGGAAGGTTGGAACAATGGCAGCCCTCAGAGCCATCCCCCAATGATCTGAATTAGCAGATCAAATGTAGAGATTTGGGATAAGCCACATATACCCAGAGTTTGGGGGACTAGTTCTTTATGTCCCACTCTGGTACCAGGATGCTGAGCCAGGAGCCAGAGCTCCAGTTCCCACTGTTGCCAGACAGGAGGCTGAGGTGAGGGAAAAGGGAGCCACTGCAGGGAGGGTGAAACTCATCCATCTTTATTGCAATATACCAGCCTCTTCCTCCTTCTCCTGGATACTGGATAATGTTCCCCTAGATGCTGATGCTTCAAAGTGGTTGATCCAAATAGTTCTTGCCAGTTCAATAGTTGTTTTGGTGAAGGGACTGATTCCTGTAGTTTCCTACTACATCTTCCCACAATCGAAATTCTTCAATTCATTTTTGCCCAAGTATTTTTATATCCAAGATTGAGTTTAAGAATAGAAATGGTGTTTTAAAGGAAGAGAAAAAAATATTTCGATGCTTCAATCGAATATTTTTCAGTTAAAATAATAGCAGCAGTTAACATTTAAAGTGTGACTGATAAGCCAAGCTTTGTGACCACAAAACTCAAATTCATTTCTGTGTACAGAATTTTTGTCAAAGCAGTATCTATGTTTTTTACAGAAGCAAATGTTTTCTTTCGATATGCAGCTTAACTAATGCATTCTAATTACCTGTATCAGGAGTTGTCCTCAGACAAAGTTTGAGAGACCTATCTTGAGCTTTTTAATCTGTTAGCCTGACAATAGAGTGAGGAAAATAGGAAGATGCAGGAAAAATCGCTGTGAAGGTCAGGGATTGTTTCTTAGCAAATGGAGAAGGACCAGGCTATTGTGCAGAGCAGGTGCTAATTTTCCACTCTAGCACTTCCTGCTTGTCAGAGCATATGAAAAGAATCCTGTCTATGAATTCTGTCCCTCCAGTAGAGGCCTTGAAGAAGTTGATAGATAATGGCCCTTTAGAAATGACTGAAGTTATGCTTTATTCTTCATGATCTCACTGAAATGATATTTTCAGTTAAAAACCTTATCAAATTCTTTTTCCCATTAATGTGGAAACCTTTACAAACATATCTATCTGGCAATACAGATTCAGGGACCTTTTCTTTTCAAAGTTGAGTGAAGCTGATGCTTTCATTTTTCTCAGATAAAATGTCTATTTGCTATGCTCTGATACATAATATTTTTCATTGTATAATATATAATGAATGAGATATATATGTAATTATAATAAAATAAAAAGTCTCCCATAGAAATAAGTTGTTTTGCAGTTTGACCCAGAGTAAAAAAATTGATAAAAAATAAATGTTTCATTTGTTGTTTGAAGCTATACTACTGCCAAACTGTTTACAATTTTGGAATGCTATACTATTTATTTTGTAGTCACTATAGCCAGTAGTCACCTGTCTTCAAATCTATCTTGTGCTTGACATTGAAATATTTTTTCTTTGTGCTTTCTTCAGTGCTGGAGTTGGAAGAACAGGCACATATATTGTGTTAGACAGTATGTTGCAACAAATTCAGCACGAAGGAACTGTCAACATATTTGGCTTCTTAAAACACATTCGTTCACAAAGAAATTACTTGGTGCAAACTGAGGTATGATAGAAAGGATATCTTACTCACCTAAGGGTTGGAAATGTCACTAAAATGTTTGTGTAGTGCATTTGTTAGTGTTTGTATTACCAAGTATATACAAATAAACCAGTTTTGTCACCAAATGGGAAATATCTTTAAAATCACAGTGGTCACAAAGAGGACCCAGAAAAAGAGTGAGTCTATCCTTGCTAGCAAAAACATCATATTTTTGTACATATAGTGAATGAATGGATTCATTTTCTTACTTAACAAACCGTGAATTATACTCAAATTATTTTCCTTTTTAGGCCCATATACTTCACCCATATATGACAAAGGACAAAGTGTGCAAATCTTTATTTTATTTTTACTACTTCTAAATAAAAATAAATTGAAAATGAAAACTACAGATGGTGCCTTAACGTAATCTGAAACATATGGTGTGGTACCTCGTCACCTTGTATACCTACAGGCATTTTTATGTGCCTTCAGGCCAGGAATGAATCTCAAGCCTGAAGTCTTCTTTATAATATAAATGTTTCTGTGGTCCTTATCTGCCAAGTGGAGCTGCAGATAAAGCTAAATGATCTTCCTTCTGCATCCACAGAGGTATTTCTCATCAGTCAAGTAATAAATCTTTATTCAGGGCAGAGTATATATCAAGCCGACTGCTTGGTGCAGAATGGGCTTCAAAACAAAACAAAATAAAATGCCATGCCTGCAGGGAATTGACATTCTAGCCAGATACAACAAGGCAAGAGTCCCATACATGAAAAAGAAGAGGAAAACTATTAAAGAAAATATATAAAAATGAGTTAAGTTATAGATGGTCAGTTAAAAGGAGAGTTGGCATTGACAGAAGTGGAAAACCCATCAGAAGTATAGAAGTCAGGAAAGTACATGTGCAGAATGTGAACCTGGGTCTGGGATTTAAAGAATGGGCAGAGAGAGTTTTGCTCTGCCTCCCCAAATCTTCCTTCCTCCCAGCCAGATAGATCAATACACAATAAATACAGAGGTGAGGGATGAGAAGAGGCTGTGCTGTGCCTTGACTGCCTCCTTTCCTATACCTTTCTGGCAGGTCTGGTAAGCAATTCTTTGTGTTTTAGCTCCCATTTGGTAGAACCCTCATTGTCTGATAATGGAAGGTACTACTTTTGTACCTAGATAAGTAAAAAGAAAACTTCAAATAATGTTCCTTATTGTCATTGTTTTGCCAGGAACAATACGTCTTCATCCATGATGCACTGGTGGAGGCCATACTTAGTAAAGAAACGGAGGTGCCAGACAGTCATAGTCATGCTTATGTCAATGCTCTCCTCATTCCTGGACCAGCAGGCAAAACAAAGCTAGAGAAGCAATTCAAGGTAAGTTCTCTTGGAAGCCTCTTGGAAGTCCCATAGAATTGAATGTTCCTGCATCATCTCATTTGAGTCTGCAAGGCCATGAGGATGGGTTGAGAGCTTTGTTGGCACAAGGGCTTTGTATTTGAACTACCCTTGTTCTTTATAATAAGTAACAAAGCCACACAGTAAATTTCAAGGAGGACCTTAATTTTGAGAGGAAAAGTTCTCAGAATCCCTAGACTAACTTTTATAAATGCAAACTTGGTCCAGGAAAGGAGGTCACAGAGCATAACAGAATGAACAGGCAGGACTTATAATACAGACTATATAAGTGTTCTTTGTGCTTTGCAAAAACCAGACCACTTACTGTGAGTGTTGTGGCTCAGGCTGTTTGTGCTGCTCTTTGGAAAAATCCATGTCTCACTTGAAACCCTTGAACTACAGCAGGCCACACCAGAACAATAGCTTCTTCAACCCATTTTTCCCACTTACCCTGTCACAAAGCAGTGAACTAGAGAGGAGAACATATTTTGTTCAACATTGTACATCCCACAGTGCTAGCTCTCTGACTTCCAGAAATTAGTAAGCAAAGAATTCAGAAAGCAGTTGTTGCCAGACCTGCTAGCTAGATGGGGGTATTGGCAGAGTTGTGGCTTTCCAAAGGAATAGGGGTTATGCTCTTTTGCTCCACATTATTCCTGTACTAACCTCTCACTTCCGAGAATTCCTGGAGAAAAAGGGGCAGGTTTCTGAAAAGGAATAGCTAGGAAGAATTTGGAATTCCATAGAAAACTAGGAGAGTTAGCACTCCTTGAGATTGCATTTATTCTCTATTTCCCTCAGCCTACAATACAGTGGATGTTAGCCATCATAAAATCCCTATGACCCTTTTGTTCTTTGCGGGGAGAAGTAGAAAAATTAGGTGGTAAATGCTTAACTTAGAAGGCTCCTGTCAGGAAGACTTTTGTGCTCAGCCAAGCTTGTCTAAGTCATAAAGGAAAACTTTATGGAAAAAGAATATGCAGTTCAAGTTCCAGGAACTGATAATAAGGAGATGTAAAATATTAGCTTTGGGTTATTAGGCTAGCTTTTCCCTAAATAAAAAGAAGAAAAAGAAGAAAAGGTTGCCCATGTTTAACAGAATTCTCATTTAAATATTATTTACTCCCTGTCCAAAAGCAAAATAGAATTGATAGGGCTTAAAGTGAATAACATTATCAAAATTGAAATATCAATTATAAAGTCAGAATCCAATTAAAAAGAGATACTTGACTCTGCTTCCTGTTTACTTCATCAAAAGGGAAACATTGATATATATGTATGAATTAAATTTTGTGTCTATTCATTAAATACATATCAGACACCTAATGAGTGTTAGATTTCGTAATTGGTACTAGGATACAAAAATGAGTTTTGTTTTTTTTTTAAAAAGAGCACACCTAACCCCCGCTCTCATGTTATTTGCACTGTAGTGGGATAGTGTAAGAAAACAACAGGTGCAAAACAGTGTGAAAAGTGCCATTACAGGGACAGAACAGGGTACTGTAGGAGTATAGGGAAGGATACAACTCATCACAGAAGAAATGAACACAGGGCTTGGTAACTGGACACTGCAGTGAGGAGAGAAAAGAATGGAACTATTCAGTCTGTCTTGTGCAACTGGGAGGGTGTTGATTTCATTCACTTGGATTGAGAATGCAGGATGATGCCATGGGAACTAGATAAGATAACCAGAAAGGGAGTATTTAAATGAAGAAAACTCAGTAAAGATTCTCTAAGAAAAATTATAATTAACAAATGTATGGCCAAGCCACAAAAGAAAGAAGGAAGCATCAGGAAGAATGCACAAATAAATAATATCAAAATTAAAAAGAGATAAATATTTTAAAGATATTTCTGTAAACATGGAACACTTTGAACATATTTGCTACAATAAATTTGAAAGTCTGTGTGAAATGAATAATTTTAAGAAAAATATAATAAAAAATACATTCAAAAAGAAATAGAAAATCTGACTAAACCAATAACCATTAATGAGATTGAATCTGTTACCAAAATTCTCTATTCCAAAATATAACCAGGCTCAAAAGAATTTTAGGTCAGGTTTTACAGGTTTTACCAAACTTTCAAGGAATAGAAAGTCTGTTTAAAGATTACAAAGTCTAGATGGAAAAGAATTATGGGCCGATTTCATTTAGGAATTCAAATGCTAAAATCCTATTTAAAATATCAGCAACTCAAATCTAGCAGTGTAATTTTTAAACTATCCTGACCAAGTAGTTTATCCCAAGAATGAAATGATGATTTAACATTAGAAAATATGAACAGACTTAATTAGGAATTGCATGATCCTCTCAATAGATGTAGGAAACAGTGATCCATAAAATTCAATATTGTTCATAACAGAAACTCTTAACAAACTAGGAATAAAAGGAAATTTCCATAGCCAAATAGAAGGCATCTACCATAAAACTACAAAAAAAAAATCCTACCTAAAAATTAAATTTGGAAATATTCACATTAGATTCAAGAAAATACAAGGAATACCAGGTATTGACACAGTTATCTAACATTGTACTGCAAATAGGTTTAAACAAGAAGAAATTAAATTAAAATGTGTAAAGTATTTGTAGAAGATAGGATTGTCTTCATAGAACATCAAGAGAAATGAAAATGAAAATATTGGCTCTTATTAGGGTTCAACTCTTATTAAGGTTCAACATGTATATATAAAGATCAATAGTATTGCTATGAGTTAGCTATAAATGATTAGAAAATGTATTTTTAAAAAAACAAATCATCAACAACAAAAATCTCAAAAATTAAACTTTATGAAATGTGCAATAAATGATTAGAGAAGATTATAAAACTGAATTGAAAAGCATAAAATTAGGCTCAAATAAATAGAGATACAATGTTCACAAATGGAAGTATTGTTAAAATGTTGGTTCTCTTTAAAATGAGTATAAAGGGGCCGGCTCGATAGCCCAGTGGATAGGGCGCCGGCATACCACATGGGAGGCCCTGGGTTCGATTCCCGGGGACCTCTCCTAGCGGGCAGACCGCCTTGAGAATGGCAAGCCGCCATGGGTGGGCCGGAGC
>PVKH010020286.1:0-14625 GCA_004027955.1 Chaetophractus vellerosus | reverse complement strand
TTTTATTACATATCTCCCCTTCCCCCCCGTTGCGGCGACGCGCCGAGACTTGGTCACTGCACAGGCGCGGCTTTCCCCGCTTGTGGGCGGCTTCTGCTTCCATCACGGCCGGCTTTTTCAGTTCGCGGGTGGCTGGCTGCGCTCGATTTGCAGGCGACCTGCCCTGCCCGTGGCGGCTTTTGCCTGTCCGTGGCAGCTTATTGTATTTTCTAAGATTCAAATTCCACTCAAATTTTTTTACATTATTTTGTTTACTCTTAACAACAACCACCATATGAAGTAGGTAATAGTGAAGTGAGAGAAAGGAAAGCAGAAATGTCACAGAGAGTGCTGGACTAGCTGCCCAAACAGGACATCTGTGACTGCTAGTGCCTCCTAGGGTAAAAGTGTCTTGGAGGATTTGCCTCCCTTATCTATGAAAGCCTAGAATAGCACGTCTCAAAGTGTGGCCCATGTACTTTCTGCTTTATAAAAAAAATCAGATTCCTGGGTCATACCCTAGACCTACTGAACCAGAATATTTGGCAAGTAGGACTTGGGAATTTTGTACTGGCTTCTTAGATGATATTTTGTATACCATTAAAAATTGAGAATCACTGGACACTAAACTCCATTTTGTTGGTGTACCTGTCATTTCTCAAGCTTGAGAACTTGACTTCTGCATCCCAGACTCATGACAAATAAATGATAATTTATTAATTCATAATGAAGAGTATGTTTCCAGTCACCTAAATCTCTTTTCTGCTTTGTAGACCACCATTTCTCAGAGTTGGGTTACTAGAAAGCCAGAGATTGAAGTTTGGTGAGGGCATTAGCCAAAGGCAAGGGACACTTCCTGCATGGAGTCTACCACTCTTCCTGTGATGCTGGCACACTTCACGGTGTTGTCTCCTCCCCCTTAGGATGAGGCAAGCACTGCCAGAATCTTGTTCTTGGGCTATTCTCCTTCTAGACTGTATGTAGACAAGACACCCTATCCATATCTTTGCTGAGCTTACCCAGTGGTCTCCTTGCTTAAAGGTGCCAGTCTCTCAGGTCTTCACAGTCACTCGCTTATGCTCCATTTTTAATGATTGTTTACAAACTTGGCCCATGAATAATTTTGCCATTAGAGGGTAACTTTTCTTTAAGGTTACCCAGGGGCATACACGTGACAAGACTTTCATCTGGAAGTGGCAAGAACCCAAATCAAACTAGCTGAAGCAGAAAAGGGTTATTGGCACAACTGAATTGAGATATTCAAACAGTATCACTGGGTTATTCTTATTTTGGCTTTCTTTTTCCATCTCTTGTATTAATTTTAGTCCTAGGTGGCTCCTTCCAGTGGGCTCCAGGCTCTCATGGCCCACAATCCCAGAAAAGAATAAGTCCCAGAGAGGGCTCTGCTTGGCTTGACTGGAGTCATGTACCCATGCATGAAAGGGGCCACCCATTCACTATATGACCGGCCGGGTATGTCTGTACCAGGAACCTGGGCAAACACTTCGGTATCCTGCAGGGCATTTCTCTGTTCTGTGTGTGTTTGTGTTTAAGTTTTGATATGGTATATAATCTGCAAAGCATCAGACTGAGCTGTTACTATGTTTTTGTTTAATCACCCAATCAACATAGTTACCAAGTGCCTTCAGTGAGCACAGATGCTGAACTAGATTCAGGGACCTGGTGGTGAATGAAGTAGGCTACTTGTTCATGGAGCTTATACTCTATTGTAGAAAGTTAGATGGTAAATACCTGTAAGTGTTATGAGTGCTACAAAGGAGAGATCTAGGGTCCCGTGGGAGTATGTAGCTGGGGGTGAGCGGCATCCCGAGGCAGAGCAGAGCTCTGCGTGCATTGATGTGCCCTGTCGATGTCCAGGTGTACCATGTGACTTTACACCTGTGTTTCAGATTTGCCAGCCTTCAGGCCGTTAAAGGTGACCATGTAAATGAATCATAAAAATGCAACAATCAGATAATATGTGTAGGAGGGGATGGTCCAACCAGTTAGTTTTAGGAACATTTAAGACTACCTCAGTAGACCAGTCTGCCCTCCAGAATCTGAGGAAACTTTTTGACTTCATGAAACAGCATCACAAGAGTTAGTGATGCAACACTTTAGCCTAGATCACAGGTCTAGATTTTGGTAAAGGTTTATATAAGTAAAAATCTTTCCTGCCTTTTGTATATAGTTCTTAATAATGATCTAATGGATCACTCCCTCCCAGAAGCTTAGTAAATTTTAGTGACAAATGGTAGGCAAATAATTAAGAAAAGGGAGAGAAGCAAGTACATCCTTCAGCCTTTATACCCAATTTGGTGGAGTTTTTCCTTAGGAGTCCCATCTGATGATCTGATCTTGTGGCAGCTTAGGTTGATTAGCTAAAACTTGTCCTGGTTGGTTACCAGGTGCATTTTGGTATAGGGTATCCATACCCCTCAGCAACCACCCTCAACTTCAGTAAATACTGTGATGACTGAACTTATAAGAGCATGGTCTAACGGATACAATTACAGGCATGGCTACAAAATATTTTAAGAAATACAGACTATCATTAGCAGCCTATTTATTCCCCTCAACAATATCTAAAAGGACAACATGCACTATTCAGGTTAACACATGAGAAGGCAGGTCAAGTTAGGGAAGGGGCTTTGGGATACCTGATCCAAAGGCCTGGCCCTGGAACTAGGTGCCTAGAATTTAGCACACTTCAATTCCATGTAGGGGAGTCCTCTGTTCATCTCCACTCAAGAACTCTCTATACAGATTGTAGAAATGTGACAAAAGGTGATCAAGAATCCTGAATTAATTTTTTTCTATTTCTGTAGGCTTCAGTTTTAGGTTCACAATGATTTTACTTTTTATATTCGTTAATGTGAATGGAAGAATTTTATCCAACTAAAATAGATGTAGGTTATATCCATTAATAAGCAAGTAGTATCTTTAAAACATTCTGAAACGTAGTAGTTGAAAAGAAAGTGATTTGCAGTAGAGAGCTAGTCACAAAAGATGTTCTAAAGTTTGTTTTTATTTATTATTCATTTTTTAACCCTCTGTTTTTTGTTCTCCATTGATGACAGCTGATTTGGATGCCATCCCAAGCATTAAAATACGAGACCACAGAATGGTAAGAAAGCAGTAATTATTTTTCAAGTTAGTTTTAAAGGCATAAACATTTTTTGGAATATGATAGGTAGGAATTCCAGTTTGGAATTTAAAGCTTGTTTCATCAGCGTGGTTGGTAGCAATAGACCTAGTACTGTATGATATGTAGAAAAAGAATACCATGATGGTTTAGAACAAGCCTCTGGAGCTAGATTGCTTGAGTTCGAGCCTGGGCTCTGCCTCCGTCTATCTGTGTGATGTGGGGCAAGTTATTTCATTTATCTTTGCCTTGCTTTCCTATTCTGTAAAGTGGAGATAATGGTACTTAAAGGGTGCTTATAAGGATGAAATGAATACTTGCAACATATATAGGACAGGCCTGGCATTTAAATGTTACATAAATGCTTAGTAAATAAACAAAAATAGCTCAAAGGTGGTTGTGAGGATTGGATGAAGTAACATATTAAAAGCCCTTAGAATAGGGCCCAGCCCATGAGTGCACTTGAAGACATTGCTGTCCTTGCTGTTAGCATTAGTAGAAGTAGCAGTCTGTAATCTAGGGAATAGTGAGGGCTGTGAACATAGGCAAAGTAGGGGCTAGAGAATGATAACCCTGTCACTCTTATCCTGAGAAGGTGACATTTGTACAGACTGAATTTAGGGATAGGACAAGCCATTTTCATTCAACAAATATTTACTATATACTTACTATGTGCCACATGCTGTTCTAGGGGCTTGGGATACAGGAGTGAACAAAGGGGACAAAAAGAAAAATCCCTGCCCTCTGAGGGCTTACGTTCTGTAGGAGAGATAGCCAATAAATAAAATATGTAGCATGTTAAATCGTAGCGCTGTGGAGAAAATGAGAACAGGGTGAGGGCTTCGGATGCTGGGGGTGGGAAAGAGGCCTTACAACATGAACGCAGTGGACAGGAAGGCCTCACTGAGAAGGTGACATCTGAACAAGGCCATCAGTGTGGAGGAAGAACAGTGCAGCCACAGGGCCCAGGTGGGAGCTGGCCTGGTACCTTCAAGGAGCGGTGAGCAAGGCAGGGCCACTGAGTGCCCTGAGCAAGGGCCAGTGGGAGGCTCCTACTCTGTGAGTGTTGAGAGGCTTGCAGAGTTTTTGAGGAGAGCATAGACATGAGCAGTTTTGTGTTTTAACACAATCACTAAGTTCTGTTCGTGGAGAATAGACTAAGGGGGAGCAGGAGGCTATTGCAATAATGTAGGTGGCAGATACAATGACTTAGACCATGGAATAGTGGAAATGTTGAGTAGTGGCTGGATTTATTTTGAAAGGAGACCCGATAGGGTTCCAGACATATTGGATGTGTGAGGTATGAGAGCAATCAAGGATGGACTCCAAGGTTTGTGACCCAGAGTTGCCATTTACAGACGTGGAGGGGCAAGTTGTGGGCTGAAGAAGTTAGGAACTTAGTTTTGGACCTGGTAAGTTTCAGATGTCTACTTAGACAAACAGTTGGAGCTGGCAAGTGGACAGATGTAATGAAGCAGAGTTCAGGGGGAAATGTCGAGTTGGAAATATGCTTATCATCTTGCCCGTGGTCATACAACCTGTCAGAGGGAATGCTGAGATCTGACCCCAGAGCCCATACTCCGCCCTTCCGTCCACACGGCCTGAGGCACATTGACAAATATTTGTACACTAAAAAATCTTGGGCTCCTGATCTTCATAGAAACTGGATTGTAGGGAAAACACAAGAAGAAATTGGGGACAATTGTCATGGAGAAGACAAGGTCTAGATGGACTTTGATAGCTCTTACCAGTTTTCTGAAGGATTAGGATGTAGAAGAGATGTTGGGCAGTATGTGAAGTACTAAGCACAACTGGTTCAGAACACTTGGTAGTATTGGCTGCTCCTATCATCAACATTATCATGCTAGAAAGCAGTCAGAGTCAGTGGGTGGTAAACTACAAAGGAGGTTTAAATTCAGTATATGGAAGAATTCAGTGTAAGAGAACTTTTTTTTTTTTTTTTTTAAGATTTATTTATTTCTCCCCACCCACTCATTGTTTGCACTTGCTGTGTCTGTCTTGTTTGTTTAGGAGACACTGGAAACTGAACCTGGGACCTCAGATGTGGGACGGAGGCGCCTAATCTCTTAAGCCACCTCCATTTCCTGCTTTGTTGTGTCTCTGATCATGTTTTTCTTCTTGTGTCTCTTGTTGCATCAGCTTGCTGCACCTGCTCGTCGCATCAGCTCACTGTTTTGCTCGTCTCCTTTAGGACACACTGGGAAACTCTTCTCCCTGCTTCTGTTATTATGTTTTTCTTGTGTCTCTTGTGTGCCATCTTATTGTTTCAGCTTGCCGGGCCTGCCCATCAGGCCAGTTCACTGTCTTCTTTAGGAGGCACTGGGAACTGAACCACAGACCTCCTATGTGGTAGGCGGGCGCTCATTTGCTTGAGCCACATCCACTTCCCTGAACTTTGATTATGATTGCTGTTTATTTGTTGCCTTAAAAATTAAAGGACTCATCTTCCCTGGAATGTTCTAGCAAAGCCCAGAAATCTGGTGGGGAGGTGCTGGCAGGTGGTATTGGATGACTTTAGGTTCCTTCCAACATATAAGGTTGTGGTATTCTCCATTGTGAAATTCTCTACACATGAACTTAAGTTACCTCTCATTTGACAGCTCATTGTAATAAACTCAACCCTAGTGTATTTTTTTCTCTACTGTACATCCCACTGTATCTGTGATATGCCTTCATTACAACTGCTGTCACATAGGCTGTGATTAGCTGAGTACTTGCCCCTTTCTCCTACTGGACTATGTGATATACTCCAAAGTAGACACTCTTAATTCATCTTTGTATCCCTACTTCCTAGCATGGAGGAAATAGTAACTGTACTGTATGGATTTATTGATGAATGAATGAATCCTGGCAATGGTTTAAACACTTAAAAAATTTTTTTTTATTTTTGTTTTTTTATTTTTTGGTTTAAATACTTTCAATGTTTAATTGGTTTCATGCTTCATGCTTTTATATTTTCATCAGTAGTAATATGACCTTTTTATTTGACTTTAACCATAAAAGGGCAGGAATCTCTAAGTCAGAGCAGAGTTGTCTTCACTGTTGCCTTTACTTACCTGGTGGGAATTACCCATGTGGAGCCTGCCTTGCCCATTCACCAGTTCGTTTTTGCTTTCTTTGGTGACGTTGTGGAAACTTTGCTTATTGATGAAAATGTGTTGGTTTGCCGCACAGAACTAATAAAAAGTCATTGATATATGTTTCTTTTAGCCTGGAGATGACACTAATGATTTCTTGAAAAATTCATTATTGGAATCTGACAGTGCTTTTATTGGTGAGCATATTTAATTTACTGATACTGTTTGTTAAATATTAATTAATGTTTGTATTCCTTTTATGTGCCTTTCTCCAAACTTAGAAAATAAGTACTGCTCTCTTAGTTATACAGGGTGGTAAAAAAAAAAAAAGATAAATTCTTTTATTAACTAGTTTAATAATTATCAGTTATGCTTTACAAAGTTGTTTCCAAGACAAGAATAAGTAAAATGAACTTTAGAAGTCATAGGAATAGTTCACTCAAAAACCTGTACACAAATGTTCATAGCAGCTTTATTTGTAATAGCCAAAAATTGGAATCATCCCTAATGTCTTTTTTCATCAGGTGAATGGTCAAATAAACTATGGTCCATTCTATTTCATGGAATACCACTCAGCAATAAAAAGGACAAACTATTGATACATGCAATAACTTGGGTGGATCTCTAGGGAAATGTGCTGAATAAAAAAAAAAAAAAAACTCCAATCCCCTAAAGTTAATATACTGCATGATTACATTTATATAACATTTTTGAAATGACATTTCAGAAATTGAGGACAGATTAGTGTTTGCCAGGATGGGATATGGAAAGAGGTGGGTGTGGTTACTCCTCCTGGTTCTGGAACTGTTCACTGTCTTGACTATGGTGGTGGATACATGAATGTATACCGGCGACACAGTTCTACAGAAGGAAACACAAATGAGCGGACATAAAACCGGGCAATCTCCGTAAGATCCATGGTTTGTATCAGCATCAGTGTCTCAACTCTGTATGATATTAGAGTGTTGCAAAATGTTACAATTGGGGCAAACTAGACAGAGTATAGGGATTTCTCTGTATTATTTCTTAGAACTGCATGTGAATCTGTAATTATCTCAATAAAAAATTCAGTTAAAAAGTCAAAAGAATACATAATTTAGTCCTCAGAATATACTTAAGGTTACTGTGGCATCTTTTCTTTAGTTCCACAATGTACCCTTCTTATGTATTCTGATTATGTGTTTCTGCTATCCTAGGACCATCAGGGAATTAAGTCTTCTACATTTCTTGCCAGTTACTTTAGTTTTTCATGTGATAGAAATACCTGACCAATCTATATTTTGGTATTAGTTTTCTAAAATGTTTTTTTTTCCTGTCATGGAAAATAAAGAAGTGGTATTGGGGAGAGGAAGTAAAGATAGAGAAACCAGCAGGAGCTAGGGATGGGAATTGCTGTCTGGTGGAAGCCTCAGGGAAATGTGACCCATCCCTCCTGACCATGAGGATAGCTTGGGACACTTGAGCTAGCATCTTGGAAGCTTTCATTGCACTGGACCTTGCACTGGACCACAGAGTGGTCTGTCCCTTTGATTGATGGTCCCCACAAATGCCCTCTCATCTGTGTGCTGCTGTTCTAATGAATGGGGTGAAAGTTGGTGGTTTGGGAAGGTTGTAGGTTTTTTTTTTTTTTAAGATTTATTTTATTTATTCCCCTCTCCCCTCATCATTTTGTGCTTGTTGTCTGCTTTCTCTGTTCTTCTGTGTCTGCTTGTCTTCTCTTTAGGTGGCACTGGGAACCAATTCTGGGATCCTCCGGAGTGGGAGAGAGGCACTCAATCTCTTGTGCCACCTCAGCTCCCTGGTCTGCTGTATCTCTTCTTGTATCTCCTCTGTCTCTTTTTGTTGCGTCATCTTGCTGTACCAGCTCCCTGTGTGGGCCAGCACCCTGTGTGGGCCAGCACCCTGTGTGGGCCAGCTTGCTGCTCAGGCCATCTTGCTGCGTGGGCCAGCTTGCCTTTCACCAGGAGGCCCCAGGAATCAAACTCTGGACCTCCCATATGGTAGACAGGAGCCCAGTTGCTTGAGGCACATCCGCTTCCCTGTAGGGTTTTCTAAGAATTTGCAATGAGAGCAAAGAAAAGGTAACAAACATATTGACTATCTAGTATGTTCTGAGCACGGTGTTAAATGCTTTTAAAATACATTATAAGTACTTTCTTTTAGGATATGTAAATTTGCAGTGATAAAATTGGATTTGATCCCTGGTCAAACCTAAAATCCTTTCTTTCTAGATTAAGGATTTCTGACGTGGTACTTGTATTTTAAGAACAGCAGTATCTTTCTGCACATGAGTCTTGGTGTATCAGTCAGCCAAAGGGGTACTGAAAGAAAGTACTAGAAATTTGTTGGCTTTTATAAAGGGTATTTATTTGGGGTTGAAACTTACAGTTATAAGGCCCTAAAGAGTCCAACTCAAGGTTACTTTTCTCACCGAATGTCTGTTGCCTCATGTTGAAGCAAGATGACTGCCAGTCTCTGCTTGGGTTCAACCTTCTCTATCCTTTTAAGGCTCCATGGGCCCAGCTTCTTCCAATCTCAGTGTAGGCTGGAGGGCTGGTATCTTTCCAGGCTCATCTGCTCTGGTCTCTTCATGAGGTCAGCTGTAAACTATCAGGTAAATGGCTCATCTCTCTTCCTGAGGCTGCAGGATCAAAGTTGACAAGTTCTCTCCTCTTCCGTGTCTATGGAGCTCTCTCTTTTCCTCTGAGTATCTACTTCTGTGTTCTCCTTGAGTGAATGTCTATTTATATAGCCCACACACGGTCTATATTGCCACACTTGGTAACTTTACTTATTTCCTTGGGTTAGCTGTCTCTTGAATCCTCAAATCTCTATCTTGCAGATGAGGTTTATAAAACCTTGGACTTCTGGACCCTTTTCCATTGCCAAGAGGTGAACCTGATTCTGCCCAATACCACATCTGTGCTATCTGTAGAAGAGAAACAGAATTTTGCTTTACATTCTGGATTATTTTCTAGTTATAGAAATTGACTTGGTTTTTGCTGATTGTAGAAAGGCTAACCCTCACAGGGGGTGGCAGTTTGAAATTATTTATGAATTCCAAAAAGAGAGATTATGTTTGTAAACTGGTCTTTTCCTCTGGGTGTGATACTCTTTGATTGTATTAGATTCAGCTGAGATGCCTTTGATTAACTTGTTAAGATTATGGCTTTGATTAGATCACCTCAGTAGGATGTAACTCAGTTTAAGTCCCTGCCCCCTTGGTGGGCTATATAAATGGATCATCTCTCAAGAAACACACAGAGGAAGACACATGAGAAAAGAGAAAGAGCTCCATAGATGCCAGAGGAGAGAACTTTGTCATGACATGGAAGAGGAGAGAACTTTGATCCTGCAGCCCCGGGAAGAGAGAAGAGCCCTCTGTCAGCCTACACTTGAGATGGCAAAAAGCTGGGCCCACAGGGAGGGAGGAAGGGACCACCTGCCGTCTTGCTTCAACACATGGCAGCTGACTTGGGTGAGAAATTACCTCTTTAGGGTATCTTGAGTTGGACTCTTTAGGGCCTTGTAACTGTTAAGCTTTTACCCTAAGAAAATACCCTTTATAAAAGCCAAGAGAGTTCTGATACTTTGCATCAGCACCCCTTTGGCTAACTAATGCACAGGGCAATCCCAGGCAGGAATACCCTTGAATATCTGAGGTTAATTTCCCCCTATTTTTGCCTTAGAAGTATACTGTCAGGGCCGGCTGTGGCCCAGTTGGTGGGGCGCCGGTTTGCCACATGGGAGGCCCCAGGTTCCGTCCCGGGGCTGCCTCAGGAGGGCAGGCCCCCGCGGGCAAAGGCGAGTCTCCGTGAGCAAGGGCGAGCCCTGCGAGCAGGTGGGCCACCCTGCCTGTGAGCTGACTCGGCGGGTCGCCCCAGGGTGGGGAGACAGGCAGACCCAGAGGAACGCTGGGGGGAGACAGGCAGACCCAGAGGAACGCAAAGGAGAAAAAAAAAAAAAGAAACACAGCAAGAGCAAGCAGAAGGGGGGGATGTATAATAAATAAATAAAAAATAATAATAATAAAAAGAGAAGTATACTGTCTTTTGCTCGTTGGAAAAGAAAGTTCAGATCTCTTTCCTGTGTAGTAGTATGGGTTTAGATTTTGTCTTTGGAAAGGTGGGGTTCAAGTATCCTTGTAGCTCTAATATTACATGCAGGTCTCTCCCCTCTCTCTGAGAAAGGCCACGTCATCTTTTCTGGCCAGACCCTACTACCCATAAGAATTAGAACTAGAGTGGGTAAACTCTGCCTCCTAAGAAAGAAGGCCTTAATTCTTCCAGAAACTTGGGATAAAGCATTTTGGGAACTGAAGAAGTTAATGTTTTGACCCCAGGAAATATAAATAGAATATTTAGTTTTAAACATAGCTGTTTAATCCACTTTTTTGTTTTTTGGCCTCAATATGAGAAACTGACCCTTTTTTGTTATTTCATGAATATTTTGAAGATGACCCTTCTGAAGGCAAAAAAGGCACATTGTATTGTATTAAAATGAGACATAATATTCCTGAAATCTGGTGGTTTCCTATTGTCAGCTACTTTAAGAATTAGACAAATCCAAATGGAGAGATTCTGTAGCTGGACTGGATTCTTCAAAATTATCAATGTCACGAAAGACAAAAGAGGTTGGAAAATCATTCCAGATTAGAAGAGACATGATCCTAAATGTAGTGTGTGACCCTTGACTGAATTCTGGATTAAAACAAAAAATGATAATAAAACACAACAACCAAAAACAAAAAAATACCCTATGAACTATAAATTTGGGAAATTTGGATGTCAGTTATATGTTAAATTAGCATTGTATCAGTGTTAAATTTCCCAAATGTGATCATTAGATTGTGGCTGTGTAGGAGACAGTCCTTGTTCTTAGAAGATACAATCCAAAGTATTTAGGGATGAAGTCTCATGATGTCTTCAATTTTAAAGTGTTCAGCAAAAACAACAATAAAACCCCAATATATATTGTTTTTGTTATCTAAAGGCTGCCAAAGCAATATACCAGAAATGGACTGGCTTTTACAATAGGGATTTATCAGACTGCAAGCTTATAGTTCTGAGACCGTGAAAATGTCCAGCGATACCTTCTCCCCGAAGACCGGTACATGGTGGTGTCTCCCTTCTCCTCCGGGTCTCATTGCTTTTAGCTTCCTCTCTCCCAGGTTCCATTGATGTTAGCTTCTTGCTGTTGTGGCGTTCTGGCTTTCTGTCTGTCTCTGTGGCCTCCTCTCTCTGTATATTCATCCCGTTTATAAAGGACTCCAGTAGGAGGATTAAGACCCACCCTGAGCTATGCCTTACTGAAGTAATCTAATCCAATGGCCCTTAACTGAATTCAGTCTAATGAAAGGGTTTCCACCTACAATAGGTTCACATCCACAGGAATGGACCACTTTAGGACCTTCATTTTCTGGGGTCCACAAAAAATTCAAACAATATATATATATAGACATTTTTGCCATACACACATACACACAAAGTAAATATGACAGAATAACAAATGGCGATTGTAGGTGTTCCTATTGCTACAACTTTTCTGTAAGTTTAAAATTTTTCAAAATAAAAAGTTGGAAAAATTGTCAACATTGTAGGCTATTCATCTCCATGGTCAAATAGGCTATTAGTATTGTCAAGTCTTTTATGTTATAGCCATCCTGCTGGACCAAGTATTGGTGATGCTGAGGGGAAATTGGAACCCTCATACAATGTAAAATGGTACAACCACTGTGGAAATGTTTGGCAGTTCTTTAAAATGCTAATCAACAATTTCACTCCTAGGTATGAATCCTAAAGAAATGAAAATATGAGCCCATGCAATATTATTCATAATCACCAGCAACTAGAAACAGTTCAAATGTCTATCAGCTGGTGAATATAGACAAAATGTCATATATGCATACAATAGAATACTATTCAGCAGTAAAACGTAGTGAGCTACTTAACTATATATGGTACAACATGAACGAACTTCAAATGCATTATGCTGAGTGAAAGAAAAGATGGTATTGTATAATTCCAATTTATATGAAATGTCCAGAAAAGGTAAATCTGTTGAGACAGAATGTATATCAGTGGAGCTTCAGGGCCAGGAGTGGGGAGTGATGGAAAATAGGCACAGGGAATTTTTTTGAGGTGCTGGATATGTTCTGAAACTGGACTACAGTGATGATTTTACTAAATCACTGAACTAAGCTGTTAAAAAAACCCAGATTCTTTGTTTAGCTCTGGGAAAAGATTAGAAATGGTGGAAGTGTAAGAACTATTTTCTACTTTCTGGTCCTTCTAGGTGCTTATGGTGAGACGTATCCTTCCATTGAAGATGATGCCTTACCTCCACCATCACAGTTACCCTCTGCAAGGGAGCGCAGGAGGAACAAATTGAAAGGAATAGATTTTGTATGTATGAAACATCTTTTTTTCAACCCTTCTCCCCTCCTCTCTACTGAAGAGTGAGAAGACTGGATTCTGACCTATGCTGAATTAGTGTGGAGCAAATTTGGAATGTTTTAGAATGAATTGGGTCTACTATGCTCTTCCACCAATTAGCTGGATGATGTTGGGCACATCATTGAACCTCTGGTGCTTGGTTTCTTTGAGGAAATATTTTCCTATCTCCTAGGGTAGCTGGAAGTATATAGTACCTAGTCTGGAATCTGTGCCTTATTAATTTATCTTAGCCTCCCCTCTCCCCCTGTGGAATACATGGATTACAGCAAGGGACCAGAAGCAACCGATGCCATTTACTGGAAAGCCCGCTCTATTTTCATAATAACCCAACCTTATTATATAGGCGTCATTTCCCTTTTGGTCTCATAGCCAGGAGGGTGTATGTTCTTTCCATTATACCCCACAGCTTTATAGTGTAGCCAGTAAAAAGTATAGGTTTTGGAGCCTTGGAACATGTCCCAACGATGTCAGTTCCTCATTGGATAGGTTACTTTGGGCAATTTCTTAGTTTCCTTATATATGTCATGGAGATACAGCTAGATAATGTATGTGAAGCATTTATCACTGAGCCAGGTACACAGGGAGCTCTCAACAAATGACAAGTGCCTTTGTTACTACCATCATTATATGCACAGCTTTAGCAGCCAGCAGTAACTTGGATAAATTAGCTTGGTGTATAGGGTAGGTGACACCCCACTTGAGCTTGACCTTCATACCCTGAAACAGTAACAAGCTGACAATGAATTAATTTGACTTTTCTAAGAGAAAAATGTAAAGATTGGTAGAAAGCAGAGATGATAGGGTCCGTAGGTTTGCTATGGCTATAGCTGGCGCTGGAGGCAAGTTGCTTTCCAGAGGTTCATATTTCATTTTCATTTTTGAGTGTATATAGCATTGCACTACTGTAATTCTTGCAGATAATTTACTTTAGCTCTAGGGCTACAAATAAAATTTCAGTGATGGAGTTAGCGTTAAAAAACTAACTGACCCACTGAAAGAGCTCTTAGTGGCCAAAGCTGGAACAATTTGAGCCAAAAATATAGTAGTATTGGATTATAACTTAAAGCATAAAATAAATATCCATGAGTCCACATGGGTATAAATGCATGATTATGAATAAACAAATGGGGAAGAGAGAAGTCTTCTGTGCAGAAAAATTCCAAATAATTTATTTAGACACACCACCCTTTCAGGGAATGAGAGCTGAACTCTCCTCTCTGTAAGTGTGGGCTATGCATAGTGACTTCCTTCCAAAGAGGACAAGAATTGTACGGTGGAGAAACCAGGCACATGTTATTAAAAAATAAATAACTGTTGGTATCTGGAGGTGAGATTTAATCCTGACTCTGGTTTCCTGTTCCCCTCCCCCACCACATCTTCCCATACGTTTTAGACAGGAAGGCAGCTCTAGATGGCCTCAGGAACCTTCTACCAAAGTCTAGGTTTAAAATCTCTACAGCTAGACACTGACAATCTGTTTCTTAAATCTTTGCATCTACCATTTTGAGAAAACCCATCCTTAATTTAAATATGAAATACTGATTTTAGAAATCTTACATGGTTAACTCTATTAAGTATTGAACTAGCTTCCATAGGCCATTCCTACATAGACTCTCTTGATTATTGAGTTTTAAGAATTCTTAAACATTCTGGATACAAGTCCCTTTTCAGATATGATTTGTAAATATTTTCTTCCATTTGGGTTTTTTCTTTGTTGTTGTTACATACCCCGTCTCCCCCCATTGCAGCGACGCGCCAAGTCAGCTCACCGCGCGGGTGGCTTGCCCCGCTCGCGGGCGACTTGCCCTGCCCGTGGCGGCTTTGCCCTGCCCACAGCGGCTTGCCCTCTCAAGGTGGTCTGCCTGCTCTGAGAGGCCCTGGGAACTGAACCAGGAGCCTCCCATGTGGTGAACCGGTGCCCTATCCACTGGGCTACAGCCAGCCCCCC
>PVKH010020285.1:0-14625 GCA_004027955.1 Chaetophractus vellerosus | reverse complement strand
TAAAGAGGAAGAAAACATTTTCTGCCCATGGGATGTTCTTGAGCAGGTTGTGTATACATGGCTTCGATGCCTCATTCCTTGAGCCCACACAAACCCGCCAGAACGCCATCATCCCTGTCACAGATGGCAGCCACCCTCCAGCCTAACTGTCCCGTATAGCTCACGTCAGAGGACTCGGAGAACACAGCTGGGTGGGCAAGGCTGGGAGTATGGGTCACAAGGACACTTTTTCAGCACAGCACTCTACCCCACCAAAGTAAGGCTAAATGTAGACTCCAAATCTCTGAACTGAAAGGGGATTTAGTTCTTACTACTACTTACTACTCAACAAAAGGACTCATTTTGGCCCATTCTAATAAGTGGGCATCCTTCCTCTTCCTGAATAGTCCAAGGATAGTGAGTTTCTTACTGTTCCATTACCGGACAGCTCTGGCCATCAGAAAGTTCTTCCCGATGTTGAACAAGGATTGTTCATCACCATACCATTCCCTAGGCAGCATCTAGCACAATGCTTGGAATAAAATAGGTGCTCAGTAAGAGTTTGTGGAATGCATGGCTGAATTCCCCATCTGTTGGGCCTGTTTTCACACACTGGGAGCGCATAGAACATGCCCATCTCCACATTCCTGTCCTTCACAGGGCTGAAAATGTATCTTCCACTTTGTCTACCATTAACCTTCACTGAGCCAAACATCCCCAGTTCCTCACATGATTTGATTTACAGATCTGTAACTATCCTGACCACTCTTCTTGAGAGACTCCTTTTATTTATTTATTTATTTATTTATTTATTTATTTGTTTATTTATTTATTTATTTATTTGGCGTCCTCCTTAAAACAAAGAATCAAATCCCTTGTATCTAGAAAACTCCAAATGTGTTCTCATAGGTTGCAAAGTACAGGATTAACAGGCATCAGGTACATGCTCTACAAGTTGGACTTTCTTCTTGATCGCATCGTTTGTATCTAATGCAAGGAAACTGCAGGTTCATGAAGCCTATCATGACTTTGATAAGTTTGGAAAAGAAGGACCTTCCTTCATTTCACTGAGTCAGTATTGCCCCATCTGTAAAAATGAGAATACAATACTAATATTTGTAGATTTATAAGACTTAGACATAAAATAGATGAAGTGCCCAGTTCATAACAGGTTCTCGATAATAATGTGTGCATTAGAATTAATATCTAACAGCCCTCAATAGATGTCACTCCTAAAATGATATAACACAGCCTCTCTGAATGCAGTAGAAGACACTGTCCTGTAAGACTTACCTATACGCCAGACCAATCGTTTTTATGTAGATAGTACTGGACAGTCTTTCCAATACTTCTATCACCACCATTAACACCACTCAATTTATCTCCCTTTCTTCCCTGAGAATACACATCATATGGCTGACTCTTAAAACGTTCTCCATAGTTCTCCTATAGGGGAAGTAGACATCATTGTTTGCCCTGGCTACACTTCTTTCCCTCCCAATACATTTCTCTATTCCTTCTCTATCTTGTTACCTCCAGCCAGTGGTGTGCTGGAACCAGCTGGCTAGCTCATAAGAGTCCACCAGCACATCTCTTCACAACTCTGCTTTCAAACTTGAAATTGGCCATCGTGGGTGGACATACACCATGAAAAGCACAATCAGTGCTTTTTACCCCGTAGAGTCAGCTGTTATCCATTTAGCAGAACACCACTGCCTATAGCATTGACTCACGGTAAGTAAGCACCTTGAGAACAAGGACTGTGTCCCATTTCTGTTCCATCCCCAGGCTCTAACACAGGGTAAATAGACTTTTATCATTCTTGATGGATAATTGGATACTTCTGGCTTCTGTCTCTTGGTGTCTGTATTATATAAAACATGACTCATGTGCCATACTCTTGCTACCTGGTGTTCAGACATAGATTTCCCTTAGTTGTGCTCAGAGGACCACTTCTTGCAGACTTGGATTAACCTTCCATATCTCTCCTTATCCTGGACATTTATCCAGTCACAGTGTTCATCCATGGAGGTAGTGGGATTTCCTTGGAAAGAAAGAAACCTTGTCAGATTTCTTCAAGGAACCCTTTGGTTTCCATTTTGGGATTTCTCCACAGATTCTTTCTTTGTATTAACAAATAGTTATTTTGGACACTTGGAATGGGTAAGATGTGCCAAGACCTATGGAGAACACAGAGCTGTGTAAGATACGGTCTCTGTACTCTGGGAACTTAAGGTCTCTTGGTGGAAAGATAAATATGCCTAAGACAAGGTAAAATATACATTCTGTGTAAGAGGGAAAAACAAAGAAATGAAAATCCAGAGAGGGCAAAGATCACTTTTATCTAGAGCATTTGGAAAAGCCTCATAGAGGCTTCTGAGCTAGAAGGGTAGGATTTAATAGGCATAAAAGAGCTTAGGGACATTCTAGGCAGTGAGTATAGCAGAAGCAAAAGCAAGCAGGGGAAAGGCATAGGCTTACATAATCCAAGACCCACTCCCCCCCCAGCTCTGTAACAAACCAATCAGGCTTCCATGACTGGTCTCTGCTAAGGCCCAGCTAACCCCTCTCCCTCAGCCACTCTCTTTGCAAACCAAAGGATACCTTGGACCACTGCCCAGGTTTCCCCATGGCCCGCCTTACATTCCAGTCTGCCAAGCCAGGTTACAGAGAGAACTCCACACCGACCGAAGCAGAAACACTCCCACCATAAATGAGCACTGTCACCCCTGTGCCTTAATGGGCCCTGCAGGATCCTTGGGCTACTCAGTATGGTATACCGGTGCTTTTCCTTTGCCTAGTGCCTTTCAGTACCCTGTTCCCTCAAACTAAAACGTGGGGCAGGATCTTGGTCAGGTGTATGTCAACCTCCCCTCTGGCCCTCAGTGCGGATCTGAGGCTCTGACATGGAGCTCAGGCATCAAGGCAGGCCACTCTATCTCTGCCCATCCCCCTACCAGCCCCTATTCAAGTGTGTCTGGATGTCCTCCACCTCTTCCGTAGCCTTAAATATCCATGAAAAACCTTTTCCTCCATCATATTGCCCTTTTAGCTCCCATCTGCCCTCTCCCCTCCCATTTACTAGCAAAACACACTGCTATTCTGAGTCTGCTCCCTCACCCACTCTACTTACCTTCCTGTCCCAGGTTAAGCCCTAGCTCTTCCAGGAGATAGCTGTATGATCTAGGTAGTTCACTTACCAACTCCACGCCTCGGTGTTCTCATTTTGATAATTAGGAGTTGTCTGCAGTGTTCCAGTTGGCTTCACCATTCTAAGATTCTGTGCTTTGGCCCTCTCCAGCTGCCAAAATTCAGCATTACAAAGTCACTCATGATCTCTTGGTGTCAATCCAAATAACAGGTCTAATTCCAGATCAGTTGACTCTAATCAGCCGTGTGACATTGGACAATTCCCTTAGCCTCACTAACCTCAATTTTCTCATCTGTAAAATGAGGTGATTGGATTGGATGTCCATGAGAGCAAAGGTGCGGAGAAGAGAGAGAAATTCCTTTTGGAGAGTGGACAGGGAAGAATTCATTCATGGAGGAAATTGGCATTTATAGAGGTTTTTAAGAAAGGCACAGGGAGGGTGCTAGGGTGTCCACAAGTGTCTCCTACCATAAGGGCAACAATGGATCTAGACAAAGGTCATCGATGGTTTATGGAGAGCTCCATAATGGAACATTCAGGCTGACATCACCTGAACCCACTGATCAAGCTGAACATCACGAAAAAAAGTACAACCAAACTATGCACCTCCTGTTGAGATATAAGAGGAAATTCACAGCACCTCTGGTGAAATATTCTTGCCAAAAAGGCAGCCTGAATCTGGTCAAGCCTCTAAGATCTAAAAGAAGCAATTTAATGAAAATACAGGGGATAGATTGGGAACATGTTAAAAGACACCCCAGGGATGCAATCAGCAAAATCCAGAATCTGGGACATGCTGCAACCTTTTGACATCACCAGGGAGCATGTTAGAAATGCAGAATCTCGGGCCCCAGCCCAGATCTAAAACAGAATCTGCCTTTTAATAAGACCTTGAAGTGATTTGTATGCACCAGAAAATTTGAGAAGCACTGCTTTCCAAGACAAATAAATAAAAGGCAAGGAACAAAAATGGCAGGGAATTTTATAGGCCAAAAAAAAACTTAAGAAATATGTCTACCAAATGCAATATGTGGACCTTTCAAACAAACCAACCAGCTATTTTAAAAAATGAGATGATAGAGGAAATTTGAACAATGACTAGATATTTATTTACATAAAGGATGTATTGTTATTTTTGAGTGATAATAGTATTGGGGTAATTTTTTTGTTTTTATCATTTAAAGATACATACAGAAGTATTTGTGGATTGAAATGATATAAAGGCTGCGATTTGCTATAAAAAGCATTCAGCATGGAGGTGGGGAAATGGAGTGGGGTAAAGTTAAAACAAAATTAGCCAAGAGTTGCTAGTTGCTGAAGCTATATTTTGGGTAAAGGGGGTTTATTATTCTCTCTACTTTCCTGTACGTTTTGGAATATCCATAATTAAACGATTTCTAAAAACAAACAAACAAAAAAAGACCAAGAAGGTGTCATGGAATATGGAACTGAAGAATCACCATAACACAGTAGCAGGCAACCCAAGACAGACAACACTTCAAGCTAAACGGGGCAAGTGCCCGGGAAGAGCGAGGCCTAAGTCCTGTCTTTTGTCTGTGCTGCAGGAGCTCATTCCTGAGCGCATACACAGCCAGTGGCAGGACTACAAACACTATACCTTTAAAACCCAGAGAAAATCAACCGAATCCCTGGCACGGCGACTTGGGGTTAGAAGAAGGCAGAACTTCCTACTTGCTAATAACTGAAACAGGTCATCACATAAATCGCGGAATCTCCTTCTGTGAGGAAATAGGATCGACAGAGCTGAAACGGAGGAGGCCTCGGGGCGGGGTCAGACCCACCGCCTTCTCGGGTCACCGCGGCGGGCAGTTAGGAGCTGCGCGAACAAGCGCGCTGCAGGCGTGGGCTGGTAAGCCTCTTCGACAGCTAGGGTCGGACCAAGAGGCCATTAAAATACTTCCAGCAAGGTCTCAGGTAGTAGCAAAGCAGCAGAGCCTTCCCTTCCTCACCTCCTCGGCTCCCCGTCGGTCCCTGAGAGTTCTGCCCAGAATTATGGTGGTTTTAGGGATCCGAAAGATCAAAGAGGCGAGGGGGTGGCGATGAATACGAATTCCCAGTGCATTTCATTTGCCCATAAATACGCTTTGGCCTCCTAACCCAGTCTCTGGTTATTTACACACCATCCTGACTCAGAAAGTAACCAGAACTAGGGATATTGCCTTCTCTCCGGGAACCAATGTCAAACCTTGTGGTCAGCGGCTAGGAGGCGGCGGGCGCTGGCCTCCTCGGCCCGGCCTGGGGCAGATTGCTGCGCCGCTTCCAGAGGGCTGGGGCGGAGCTGGCCTCGATGCCCCCACCTTCCCCTCCCCTCCCGTGCGCCTACCGCCGCCTCGGGGGCAGGCGGCCTGACTTCGGGCACCTTGCGGCGGGCGCCCCCGGTGAGCACGATTTTGGGTGTGCGCGCGGGGGGCGTGTGCGCGCTTGCTGCCCGGGAATTAGCGCTCTCTGTTTCAGCGCCACTCCACGCTTTTAAAATAGCTAGGTCCCGACGCGGCGCGGCTGCGGCTCAGAGGGGAGCCGGCGAGCTCAGACCTGGGTGAGGGATGGCTGTGCGCCCAGGGACCGCTGCCCTCCTTGCACTCTCCCCAGAAGCCACCGGGTCGGAGCGGAGAGAGGGGGCCAAGTGACGTCATGGAACAGTCGGAGGATTTAGCTCAAGAACCCGCTGGGGAACGCGCCCCGGGCCCGTGTTCCATTTAGGCCGACAGTGTTCCACTCTCGATTCCACTTTCCCAGAGCCAGCACGACAGCTTTCCCGCTTCCCGATACCTGAGGGCGCAGGGAAGCTCTGAAGGAAATCTTGTATGAGGGCTGGGGGCTAGGTGAAGAACTCCGGAGAATGGGCATGCAGGCGTGGGCTGGTAAGCCTCTCGACAGCTAGGGTCGGACCAAGAGGCCATTAAAATACTTCCAGCAAGGTCTCAGGTAGTAGGGAGCATGATTTCAGGCAGAAATATGCCGCCTGGCATGGGGCTAGGGGAACTGTAATAATAATGTCAGGCATTTATGAAGTGCTACTGCCTTCAAGGGACCAAGCCACCTATCAGGCCCTCGTGGTCGCTCACCTCCCATTTTACAGACGACAAATTAAAGTTCAGAGAGGTTACGGCGCTAAGCCAGGATCACACAGCTAGCAAGTGACAGAGACAAAATTTAAACGTTATGTCTCTATGTCTCCAAGTCCATGCAGGCTTTTTTCCAAGAAAAAATTGCCTCTCATTTTCCAAGTAGGTGTGTTTCAAGGGTGGGGCATCTAAGTCAAGACTCCAGGCTCTTCTATTTCACGTGGGGGGTTCTGCCTAAAGCCAGATGAGATAATGGGGGACATGGACAATCTTGCAGAAAGCCAAAGAGCTAACCTGGGGCAGAATGAGGACTGCCTTCTTTTCCAGGGAATGGTTAAAGGTTTACCAAGTTAACAGCTAACAGTCCTAACTGGATAGGACAAGAGATGGAAGGAACCAAGTACACTTAAAACTGCAGTAGGGAACAAAGGTGACTTTGAGGACCATCATGTGCCAAGGACTGTGCTGGTGGGGTTCATTTGGTTTTTCTTACGAAGCTGGCACAGAGGCAAGATACTGAAATAATGCTAATAAACAACATTGATGTGCCAGGCACTGCTCTAAGCACTCTACAAGATAGAGCAGTGGTGGGAGATTTCAATTATTCAAACAACAGCTGGAAGTTTAATTTTGCTATAAGTCTAGCATCAGCAGAAATCCCGATTTGCCTCACTGACTCTTTCATCTCCAAAGCAGGATCTGGCATCTGACTGCCGGGGTTTTCATTCCAGCTCTTCCACCTTGTAGAGTGGCAAGGTATGTGACCTTGAGCAGGCACCTTAACCCCTGTGAGACTCTGCCAGACAGGGGCAATCTCTGTCCTCACATCCATGTGGGGTCCCAAGAGAAAATGCAGGTGAAGGGCCAGAGCAGTGCCTGTTTCAAGACGCACTCGCCACGCGTGAGCTGCTGATAGCATTACCTCTCAGAAGGGAGGGGGGCATTCTGACAACAATGGATAAATTGAGGTAATGCAGAAATGACTACAACCAAAAGGGAAAGTGAGCACATTGTTTAAGAGGTGATAATAATGAGGAAAGATGATGCTGGACTCCGAGTTGTCATGTCAAAGAATTTGGAGAAAAGAACATTTTGACCCCATAGTGGCTAAGATCTCTAAATAGGAACCTGTGTATGAAGGATGGAAGACATTCCAAAATAAATTTCTAACAATCCCTTAATCCCATTGAGAAGAAAGGGGAGTGGATTTTGGTTTTGTTTTTAAATAATAAACTTTATTTTTAGAGTAGTGTTAGGCTTACAGAAAAAATAAAATTGCACAGAAAGTGCAGAGTTCCGTATCCTCCCTGCTTGCCCCACACCACACATAGTTTACCCTGTTATTGACATCTTGCATTAGAGTGGTGCGTTTGTCACAACTGGTAAACCAATATTGATAAATGTTAGTAACTAAAGCCGATAGTTTGTATTAGGAGTCACTCTTTTTGTGTATACAGTTCTGTGTATTTTTATGCATCATGCCATGTATCCACCAATACAGTTTCATACAGAATAGTTTCGCTGCCCTAAAAATGCCCTCTGTTCCACCTAGTCATCCCTCTCCTTTGTCCCACCCACCCCCAAACCTGTGGCAACCATTGATCATTTTACTGTCTCTGTAGCTTTGCCCTTTCCACAATGACATATAGTTGGAATCATACACCACGTAGCTTTTTCAGACTGATTTCTTTCACTTAGTAATAAGTATTTAAGGTTCTCCCATGTTTTTTTGTGGTTCAAGAGCTTGTTTCTTTTTAATCATTGAACAATATTCCATTGTATGGATGTCACAGTTGGTTTATCGGTTCATCTAAAGAAGTGTACCTTGGTTGCTTCCCATTGGGGCAATTATGAATAAAGTTGGAATTTTGGTTTTTAAATCACTGTGTCAGCTCTGGGTTGAGCCCATGCTTTAAGGAGTGTGTATATACCCTCAAAGGCAGAGTAAGGGCCCACGAATACACAAAAGCAACTCAGACCAACTCAAAATTTTAGACAATATTTGAAGCAAAAAAGAGCATGGATATCATAGTTCAGTAGGACTTTGCCATTCTGGAAACATTTTTCAGAGAGAGTGGTCCTAACTAAATATGGGGGAACAGATGCTAAGGGCAGGCACCAGAGCCCAAGGAAGGTCAGCAGAGAACTAAGTGACCTTGAAACCCTCGCATATTTGAATCCAAGTTTCTGGACAAACCCTACAGATGACATTTAAGGGCCACTTCGAAAAATCTAGAGAACAGAATAGGTTGCATCCAATGAGAGGCAGACAAACAAATGTTTTCCTAGTGTTCAAAAAATTAGAAAAGGGTACATTCTGGAAACCACAGACTGGTACACTTCACCCCAATCTCTAGGATGACTAGAATAAATTATTAACCAAGTATTTGCCCTTTACACACAGATATTAGCCACCTGATATCCTTAATATTGGAATATTCCTTTTCCAACGGAGGTTACAGGGTGGTCATTTAACAAATGCTGTTTAATTTTAGCACAATGCTTCACATTTTAATAAAAAGAACATAGGATTGAAGTCTGGAGATCTGGATGCTAGTCTAGCTCTATCATTAATAAGTTGGTTGACCACAGGGAAATTTACTCTTCTCCCTGGGCCTCACTTATGAACGTGTTCTCTTAGGTCCCTGTCATCTCTAAGTTCCATGATTCCACATTGCCGTGAAAAGTGGGCTGGGTGACAGTCCTGTCCAGGGCATACCCTGAGGATTGCTTATGGTACAATGCCCAGTATGTTAAAGTGACTGAGGAGAGGACTTGGTCCCTGTCTTTGCCCTTCACATACATGTATTAATGATGTAATCCCCAACCTATGGGAAGCTATGACGAAGGGTCCCAGAATCAAAATTTAAAATAAGGTGGATGAGCTAGAGAAGATTTGGGCTAAAAGCCAGACAAAACTAATTGACATAATTGTAAAGCCCTATGGCCCAAAAAAACACAAACAAAAACAAACAAACAAACAAAAAACTACACAAGTCCAGGAAGTTCGAGGTAACAGAGAGCTGGCTGAGAAGTAGATGGTGAGATAAGGGTCTGGGTGACTGAGATGACCACCCATTCAGGCTGAAAGGATGCTGTCATCCAGCTGGGAAAAAAAAAAAAAAAAGGTCATCAAAGGGTAGAGCATTGAGAGGTGACTGCTAGGGAGTGTGGAGATTTTCTTTTTGGAGTAATGAAATTCTACTAATTTTTTTTGTGTGTGTGATGAATGCACAACTGTGATAATACTAACACTTTGGATAGATTGTATGGTATGTGAATATATCTCAATAATTCTACTTTTTAAAAAAGTTTTTTTAAAAAAGCTTATCAACTTCAATTATGATTAACAATAAGGATAATGCTAATGGGTAACATATATTGAGCAATTCCCTGGGCTTCTTGCCTTGTCTCATTTCTGGGGCATTCGTGGTATATCTGCCCCCTCCCCATCAGGTCATGTCATTGGTGTTGCTTTCATTGTTGAGGCCTTATTGAGGGAGGGTGACAAACTGGAGTGTACACGGGCGAGGAGGGGAATGATCTGAAAACCAGGTCCCACAGGGAAGGGTTGAAAGGGTTGAGAAGGCTTGGCCCAGAGTAGGCAAAACCAAGCTGTGGTGAGAGAGGAGGAGAAATAAGGCGGTAGTAGTTAAGCACAGGCTCTGACTTGCTGCCTTCAAAACTGCACACTTTCATTTGTAAGTTGTGTAACTTTTGGCAGGTTGCTTAACCTTCTCTATGCCTCAGTCTACCTGAGTGTAAAGAGTAACTGTCTCATAGGATTATTATGAAGATAATAAATGAGATAATGTGTAAACGCTTACTTGGCAGTTTAATACAAGTGCTTAATACGTATGCATCACGATGCTCGAGATGATGATGGTGGTGGTGGTGACTGTCATCACGTTTGTCCCCCATAACCCCAAGGAGGAGGAAGGATGGTCATTCCATCTGACTTCAGAAGGGAGGTTAGAACCAATGAGTGGAAGGAGGGAGTGAGAACGTGGTTCAGCATAAAGAGAACCTTCGAATAACGTCTCAATGAAGAGATGAGCCCACGGTTATGAAGAAGCACACGTTCCCACTTTTTAGCTGCGGAAAAACGTGGAGATAAGATACCATAAATTATGAGCTTTAAAAAAAAAAAACGGGTTGTAAGCCTAGATGAATGGCAACAAGCTCCACCTTTCTATTTTTCCTGTGTTGGGAAGTTTTGGAAGTTTAGGTTTGTAGGTCAACTTCGAGGACAGTGGATTTTTGTTGCATGCTTTTGGTTTTTCCTGCCTCACAGTGAGCAAGAAAAAGAACATGGGCTTTGTAGTCAAATTCCATGAGTCTGAATCCCTGCTCTGTTACTTTATCTGTGGTGTGATCGTGGATAACTTAGCTCACCTCTCTGGGTCCAGCTTTTTCTTCTGTAAAGTGAAGTAAACAGTCCTGAGGAATGAGGATCAGAGCTAATACATTTTGTGCTGCATCCATTGGCAAGCATCATGCCAAAGTGGGCTGACTTTATAGATACTTGAGACAAGCAAATTCAAGCCTCTGGCCTTTTGTATCTCGTGGGGGATGCGGGTGGTGGAGATTGAATAAAGAAACTGCTACTTCAGCAAGCAAACACATATGCCAAAATTGCACTTATTATACTGATAAGGGAGACAAATTCTGAAAGCTTTCCATATCTTAAAGTCTTGTACTTCTCACAAAAGGGATAAAATAAGAGGGGAAAAATGAAAACTGCCTATCGTTTGTTGAGAATCTACTATGTGTTTTAGGTTCTGGGCTCAGTGTCCCACCAAATCTTCACAATGATTCAGAAGGGACAGAATTGATGGTAATAAGGTTAGACCAGAGGACAGTTTTGCAATTGTCTTGTTCTCTGACCCTAAAGCACTTCTGGACCTCTAGATGAGCCCTGGAGCTTTGTGCCGTCTTCCCCAGAGCTGACCAGAACTGCATCTCATCATCTCACCACAGTGGTCAAAATTTGAGGCCTGAGTAGCTTTGCCCAAGATTCAGCTTCTGTTGGAGGCAGGGCTGTGGCTGGGGCTTGTCACGTCCCTTATGAGAACCCCTCACTGTACCCATGGCGCTTAGGTTGGAATATGGAGGACACTAACAAATGGCCTTTTCTCTCTGCCCCCCAGTGCGACGGGGTTGGGGTGGACCTGAGCAACATCTTCCTCGAAGGCATTGCCATTCTCAACATTCCCAGCATGTACGGAGGCACCAACCTCTGGGGCGAAACCAAGAAGAACCGGGCTGTGATCCGGGAAAGCAGGAGGGTCGTCACTGACCCCAAGGAACTGAAACTCTGCATCCAAGGTAAGGCTGGCACTAAGGGTGACTGCTGTAGGTCGGTGCCCCAGTGAGAAGGGTACTCCAGTGCGTCTGGTAGCAAAGCGCATCGGGGCCTCCAGCAGCCTACAAGGCCCTACAGCTGACAAGAACCCATGCTCCAGAGATATACGGGCTCATCATCCCTGAGGCTGCAAAGTTTACAACCTAACTGAGAGCACGAAATTCACAATAAGGGAGCCCTAAACGACAGTCAGCAGTCAAGCTGTGGGACTTCAGGAAGTTAGGGATCAAATGATGCTCCTGTCAAGGTTACAAATGTCCTCTGAGTAACTGAATCCTATAGTCAATTCTCAGCCCTCATCTCGCTTTGCCTGTCAGCAGCATTTGATGCAGTACATCACTCCCTCTTCCTTGAAGCACTTTGTTCACTTGGCTTCTAAGACTCCACACTTTCTTGATTTTCTACCTGCCTCACTGGCCTCTTCTTCTCAGTCTCTTCTGCCATTTCCTCATCTTCTCTTTGACCGCTTGATACCGGAAGGTTTCCAGAGCCCTTGACTCTCTTCTCTTTTCTATCTGTGCTCACTCCCTTGATGACCTCATCCAGTCATGAGACTTTATTTAAACACCATAAGTGTGCCAATGATACCTAAAACATGTCTCCAGCCTCCCCCTGTGCACCAGGCTTATGTGTTCAACAGCTTGTGCAGCGTTCCCCTCGTATGTTTAACAGACATTCAAATTCAGCATGTCCAAATCTGAACTCTTGATGTCCCTCCCCCAAATCTTCTCCACCCACAGCTTTCTCCATCTCAGTTGATAACTCCAGCCTTCCAGTTGCTCAAGCCAAAACACTTGGCACCATTCTTTTTTTAAAAAATGAATTTCATATTTTAAATAATTACCTGTGTATTTTCTTATATGGGGGCAATGGACTTTTTTTTTTTTTAGGTACCGGGTCCAGGGATTGAACCTGTGGCCTTGTATGTGGTATGCCAGTGCTCAACCACTAGAGCTACACTAGCTCCCTTGGCCCCATTCTTGACTCCTCTTTCTATCTCACATCTCACATACAATCCATCAGAAACATGTTGGCTCAACCTTAAAATAATATCCAGGATCCAAACACTTCTCACCACCTGCAATCCTACCACCTTGGTCTAAGTTGCTATCATCTGTCCCCTGAAGCACTGCAAATCCTCCTAACTAGATTCTCTGCTTCTACCCTTGTCCTGTAAGGTCTCTTCTCACCACCACACATGGAGTATTCTTGTAAAAGCATGTCAGATTATATCACTCCTCTGCTCAAAATCCTACAGTGGTTCAGAGTAAAACCAAAGATCTTACCAAGATGAACAGAGCCCTGTTTGCTCTGCTCTCTCTTTACCTCCAAGACCTCATCTTCTCCTCCTCTCTGCCTTATTCACTCTTTCTCTGCCACTCTGTCTCCTCTAACACAATAGCTGCTTCCATGAATGGGCTATTCCTTCTGCTTGAAACAACTGGGTAGTGTGCCTTCGAGACCATCCTCTGGGCCTACCCCTTCTAACCCACCCGGATACGCAACAGAGCTTTCTGAGGGTGCCTTTAAAACTGCCTTCGCCCCTGGGGAGTGGAGGAGGCTCAAGCAGTTGAATACCTGCTTCCCACATGAGAGGTCCCAGATTCAGTTTTTTCCTGGTGCCTCCTAAAAACAAAAACAAACAACAAGCAAACAAATGAGGGAACCAACTCAGGGGAGCCAATGCAGCTTAGTGGTTGAGCACCAGCTTCCCACTTATGAGGTCCCAGGTTCAATCCCTGGCCCTGTAACCGAAAAAAAAAAAAAAAAAAACTAAAACTAAAAACTACCTTCACCCCCAACCCCTTACCAACCATTCCCACCAATGAACCAAATGGGTACTCAATCAAAGCTCCTGGCTTTGATGAATGGCCCTGCTGTTACTCAGAAGATATCAAATGAGACTGGTGAGCTGGGAGAGAGAAGCCTTGTATGAGGGCATTGGCAAGGGCATCATGCCAGGAGATTGGAGACCTGGGTTGTAGTCCAGGTGCTACCACTAAGCTACTTCTTGGTCATACTCTGGTGTAAAACTAGTGTCTGGTATAAAAGTTTTGATAACTGAATAGATGAACTCAACCAGATCACTGGTTCTTAAACCAGGCCTGTTGTTAAAAATGCAGATTCCTGGGCCTCAGCCCAGATCTATTTAATCAATCTCTGGGTTGCTTCCTGGGAATCTAAATTTTTAATGAGTTCTCCAGATGATTCTGATGGGCTGCCAAATATGAGAACCACAGAGGTAGACAAATGTCCAAAATCTCTTCCAAGCCAGGCATTCTGTGGATCTGGGTCTATGATCTTTGATGTCCCAGTTGTCGGTGCTAAGGTTGGACATATAATCCCACCAGTGAAAGGAGACAAAGCTTGGCTGACTATGGAAGGGAGGGGTTACTTGTTTCAGACCCAGCAATTAGACAATCAGACTGTTACATTCCAGGGCAAGGTCACCAGGAAGCATCATTACCACACCTGCCGTCCTTTAAGAGAGGACTCAGGAATTTTTTTTCTTTTTTTCTTTTAACTTTTTTAAAATTGAAGTTTATCATTCTTACATGAACATCCATAAACAATAAGATTATAGTACAAATTGTGAATTTACAAAACAAACATGCATAGCATCATACAGGGCTCCCATACATCACCCCATCACTGACACCTTGCATTGTTGTGAAACATTTGTTGCAAACTATGAAAGAGCATTATCAAAATATGACTACTAACTATAGCCAGTATCTTACATTTGGTGTATCTTTCCCCCAATCCACCTGGTTATTGATACCCTGTATTAGTATTACATACTTGTTGTAGTTTATGAGAGAATATTCTCATATTTGTTCTGTTAACTACAGTCCATCTTCCATTCATTGTGTTATACAGTCCCATGCTTTGAACAATCTATTCAAAGTGTACACTCGGTGGCTCTCATATTCATCACAGAGTTGTGCTGTCATCACCTCAGTCAATTTCAGAATGTTTTCACTACTCTAAAAGGAAAAATCCCATATCCCCTAATACTCCCTATTATTGTCCCTTAGAATTGA
>PVKH010020284.1:0-14632 GCA_004027955.1 Chaetophractus vellerosus | reverse complement strand
TAAATCTTTGAGTTTAGCTCTTTCTTCTTTTTTAATATAGGCAGTTAGGGCTATACATTTCCTTCTCAAGACTGCTTTCACTGTATTGTATAAGTTTTTTTTTTTAAGATTTATTTTTTATTTATTATATACCCTCCCCCTTTCTGCTTGTTCTTGCTGTGTTCATTTTTGCATTCTTCTGTGTCTGCTTGTCTCCCCCGCTGTGGCGACCCGCTGAGTCAGCTCACCGCGTGGTGGCCCGCCCGCTTGTGGCGGCTTGCCCTGCTCATGGGGGCTTGCCCTGCCCGTGGCGGCTTGCCTTCTCCAGGTGGTCTGCCTGCTCGAGGAGGCCCCGGGAGCCGAACCCATGTGGTAAACCGGAGCCCTACCAATTGAGCTACAGCTGGTTCTCTGTATTGTATAAGTTTTCATACGTTGTGTTCTTGTTTTCATTTGTCTCAATATATTTACTGATTTCACTTGCAATTTCTTCTTTGACCCACTGATTATTTAGGAGTGTGTTGTTCAGCCTCCACACATTTGAGAATTTACTTCTTTCCTGTCTATTATTGATTTCCAGTTACATTCCATTATGATCTGAGAAGGTGTTTTGTATAATTTCAGTATTTTTATATTTATTGAAAGCTGCATTGTGACTTAACATGTGGTCTATCCTGGAGAAAAATCTATGGGCACTTGAGAAGATTGTGTAACCTGCTGAGTTTGGATGCAGTGTTCTGTATATGTCTGTTAGGTCTAACTTGTTTATCATATTGTTCAAGTTCTTTGTTTCCTTGTTGATCTTCTGTCTAGTTGTTCTATCTAATGATGTGAGTGGGGTGTTGAAGTCGCCAACAATTATTGTAGAAATGTTTGTTTCTCCCTGCAGTTTTGCCAGAGTTTGTCTCATGTATTTTGGGGCACTCTTGTTTGGTGCATAGGTATTTATGACTGTTATATCTTCCTGGTGGATTGTCCCTTTTATTAATATACAATGGCCTCCTGTATCTCTTATAACTTTTTTGCATTTAAAGTCTGTTTTGTCTGATATTAGTATAGCTACCCCTGCTCTTTCCTGGTTACTATTTGTGTGGAGTATCTTTTTCCAAGCTTTTACTTTCAGCCAGTTTGTATCCCTGGGTCTACGGTGAGTTTCTTGTAAGCAGCATATGGATGGCTCATGTTTATTTATGCATTGTATCACCCTGTATCTTTTGATTGGGGAGTTTAATCCACTCATATTCAATGATATTACTGTAAATGCACTATTTACTTTCTCCATTTTATTCTTTGGTTTTCATATGTCACCTAATTTTTGTCTGTCTTTTCACTCTTTTGGTTATCCTTTCTGATATTCTTTCTTCTATACTCTCCTCCAAGCCTCTCCCTCCTGTCCTTTTCTTTCACGCTCTAAGGCTTCCTTTAATATTTCCTGAAAAGGCAGATTCCTTTTTTCAAACTCTTTAAGTTTCTGTTTGTTTGTGAATATTTAATACTCACTTTCATATTCATAGGATAGTTTTGCTGGATAAAGAATTCTCGGCTGGCAGTTTTTCTCTTTCAGTTTCCTGATTGTATCATACCATTCTCTTTTCTCCTCCATGGTTTCTAAAGAGAAATCTGCACTACGTCTTACTGGACATCCCTTTTACATGATGGTTTGCTTCTCCATTGCTGCTCTGAGAATTTTCTTTTTATCGTTGACATTTGACATTCTGAGCAGTATGTGTCTTGGAGTAGGTCTATTTGGATTTATTCTGGTTGGGGTACAGTGTGCTTCTTGGACATGTAAGTTCATTTCTTTGGTGAGGCTTGGGGAATTTTCAGCTATTATTTCCTCAAATACTCTCTCTGCCCCTTTTCCCTTCTGTTCTCCTCTGGAACTCCCAAGACATGTATGTTGTTGCATTTTGTGTTGTCATTCAACTCTCAGAGTCCTTGCTTAGTTTTTTCCATTCTTTTCTCTCTCTGTTCTTTTCTCTCTTCAATTCTGGCTGTTCTGTCTTTGGTATCAGTTATTCTTTCTTCTATCATTTCAAGTCTGCTACTGTATGCCTCAAATGTGTTTTTGATCTCACCTATTGCATCTTTCATTCTTATAAGCTCTGTTACTTTTCTGTTCAGGATTTCAAATTCTTCTTTACATTTGCTCAATGTCTTCTTGATGTCATTAATCTCTTTAACTATATTGTCTTTCAACTCATTAAATTGATTTTGGAAATTTGTGCACATCTCGCTGATTAGTTCTCTCAAATTCTATATCTCTTCTGGGACTTTGATGTATTCCTTTTCTTGGGCCATGTCTATTTTCTTAGTATGGCTTGTAATTTTTTGGCTATATCTAGGCATCTGATTAGGATGTAGTTTACTCAGATCCTCAATTTCTTTCTCTTTTGTAGGGATGTAGTGGCAGGCGGATGTGGATTACCACTGCTCTTTGATTTTTGACTTGACCTGGTTTGTTAGGATTGTGCTGCTGTTTGCTCAAAGCTGGGCACTGGACTCAGTAATTGGTTGTAGAGTCGCTTCCTAAGGCCTTGGACAGGGAGGCTATAGAGGCTGGAAAAAGCCTCTCCTACTTATTTTTAATTTTCTTGCATGTACTTCCTTGGTCTGCCAGGAGATGTCATTCTTTGGCAGCTCTCAATTCAATGCCTGGTCAGAGTGTATTTGTTGCAACACAGACCAGATCAATGTGATACAGCTTCCTGTTTGGAGGCTAGGAGCCTTGTAATTCTAATTTTCTCTGAGACAGTTCTCCAGCCTTCTCTGGCAGGCCCCTCCCTTTTCCCCATCTAGGAAATATTTCTGTTCTCCTCTGAGTCCTCAACAATCAGTCCCTGTTAGTAGAGGAGGAGATTGGAAGGGTTGTATATCTTTAGCCCCTTGCAGGTTCCAAGGCAAACAATGGCACAGCCCCACCCGGCCTGGAAAGGCTCTTGGGACACAGCAGACCAAATTTGTGAGTCAAAAGCTGAGTCAGCCTTAGGATGTTTCTCTCTCTCTCCCTTTTCCTGGGGTGTCCTCAACAATTAGTCCCAGCTAGAAGAGAAGGAGTTTGCAAGGTTTGGAGTTCTCCACTCCTAGGCCCGCTCCCAGTGCAAACCACTGTGTGATCTCACCTGGCCTGGAAGGGCTTGTGGGAAACAGCAGACCGAATTTGTGGGTCAGAAGCTGAGTCTGCCTTAGGCTGTGACCCTCTCTTTCCCTTTTCCTGGGGTGGTAGATCCCTGGAGCCCCTTTTGTCTGTAGTTGCAGGCCCAGAGGCCCGAGAATTCTAAAGTGTCTTTAGTGTGAGGGAGGGTCCCAGCAGCAGTAGTCACTGGCTTCAACTCAGGGTTCTGTCCTTGCAATTTCCCTCCTTTGTCCCCTTCTCCTCTGGGTGGTGTCCGGCCTCGCCTGCTTCCTAAACCCTAGCAGATCTATATAGGCTCTTAATGGCAGAGTCCTGAATCTCAGGAGTATTGCAACAACTACTCTCCAGTTCATTGGACTTGCCCAGGACAAATAACAAAAAGATGATGATGGACAACACCCATTCCAAGAAACAGAGAGTATTTACAGCTGCAAGCAAGACAGTTCCATCCATCTGTTCCATGGGATCTAAGCCCCCTCTCAATCAGAAACAGAGTAGGCATCACCATCCTAAAATCCTCAAGATTGAGGAATGAACAAACATAAGGGGGAAATGCAACTATGGACTAAAGTAGACTTATTCTTATTCTAGAAATGGCAGATTTTGTAAGTGATATAAAGGCAGTAGTCACCAGAGTTTCTGAGAGATGGGAGAATGAAAATAGGTGTAATGTGGGGCATTTTGGGGACATGTGGAATTGTCCTGAATGACACTGCAATGGCAGATACAGGCCATTATACATTTTGTTAAAACCTATAAAAATGTGTGATGCAAAGTGTAAACTATAATGTAGGCCATAGACAATGTTTAGTAGCAATGCTTCAGTATGTGCTCATCAATTGTAACAAACATACCACATAATGAAAAATGTTGTTAATGGGGCAAAGTGTGGGAGGGGGAGGGGTGGGGTATATGAGAATCACCCTATATTTTCAATGTATCATTCATGTAGCCCAAAGTTTCTTTAAAAATAAAATTTTTAAAAAGAGCATATATATTTATAATTGTTAGTCTTCTTGTTGAATTATGCCTTTACCAATATAGAGTGTCCTTATTCCCCTGGAACAGATTTAGACTTAAAGTCTATTTTATCTCATATTAGTGTAGCTACCTCAGTTTTCTTTTGGTTTTTATTTGCATGGTATATTTTTTCCATCCTTTCACTTTCAAAATACTTGTTTCTTTGATTTTAAAGTGAATCTCTTATAATAGCATATAGTTGGGCATGCTTTTTAATTGATTCTACTAATATCTACCTCTTGACTGGAGAGTTTAATCCTGTCTGATAATGCAGGACTTTCTTTTGCCATTTTACTGCATGGTCTTTGTAAGTCTTATACATTTTTTGTCCTTCAATTCTTCTGTTAATGCCTACTTTTCTATCTATTCTAGCTTTTTAATAAGATTTATTTATTTATTCCACCCCCCCCCCGCCCATTTTGTCCTTGTTGTCTGCTCTTTGTGTCCATTCGCTGTGTGTTCTTCTGTGTCTGCTTGTCTTTTCTTTAGGTAGTAATGGGAACCAATCCTGGGACCTTACAGACTGGGAGAGAGGTGCTCAATCTCTTGTACCACCTAAGCTGTGCCAGCTTCCTGTGGGAGCCACCACTCCTGTGTGTGCCAGCACTCCACTTGGGCCAGCTTGCCTTCATCAGGAGGACCTGGAAATCGAACTCTGGACCTCCTATATGGTAGACAGGAGCCCAGTCACTTGAGCCACATCTGCTTCCCTATTTGAGTTTTTGTAGTTTACCATTTTGAGTTCCTTCTCATTTCTCTCTGTATTTATTTCTCATATATTTTCTTTGTGGTTACTAGGGGGTTAAAATTTAACATCCTAAATCTATAGCAATCATGTTTGATTTGATACCAACATTACTTCAATAGTATATACATACAGTGTTCCTATAGCTCTCCATCTCCTAACCTTGTTGTTGTACTCATTACCAATTACATCTTTGTATATTGTATGTCTAAAACCATAGATTTATCATTACTTTTTAAGCATTTGCATTTAAAATCTTTAATATATAAAATGTGGCATTCCATACCAAAAAATACAATATATGTGTACTGGCGTTTATAATTAGGCATATAATTACCTTTACCAGAGGTCCTTATGTCTTTATGCAGCTTCATTTCATTGTCTGATGTTATTTCCTTTCAGTCTGAAGAACTCCTTTTAGCATTGCTTTTATAACAAGTCTAGTGGTAATGAACACCCTCAGTTTTTGTTTATAAGGGAATGTCTTAATTGTTCCCTCAGTTTTGAAAGACAGTCTTGCTGGATATAAAATATTTTGCTGGCAATTGTTTTCTTTCAGCCCTTTAAATATTTCATCCCACTTTCTTCTTGCCTCCATGTTTTCTGAGCACTTAGTCTTATTGCAATTCCCCTCTACATAACATGAAGTTTTTCTCTTGCAGTTTTCAGAGCTCTCTCTTTGCCTTCAGTATTTGACAGTTTGACTGATATGAGTCTGGGTGTGGTTCTCTTTGATTTATCCTGTTTGGGTTTTTTTTTTGAGGAGTTCTTGAATGTGCATATTCATATCTTTCATTAAATTTCAGAAGTTTTCTGCCATTTTATTCTTTAAACATTCCTTCTGCCTCTGTCTCTCTCTCTTCTTTTGGAACTCTCATAATGCATATATTGGTACTAGATGGTGTCTCATAGGTCTCTTAGGCACTGTTCAATTTAAAATATATTTTTTTTCTGCTTCTCAATCTGAGTCATTTCAATTGCCTTTGAGTTCACTGACTCTTCTGCTCGCTCCAATCTGCTGTTGAAACCTTCTAGGGTATTTTTCATTTCAGTTATTAGATTTTCAACTCCAGTATTTCTGTTTGGTTACTTTAAAAAAGTTCTCTCTTTATTGAGATTCTCATATTGTTCATTAATTGTTTTCCTTTAGTTCATTCTCTATGTTTTTCTTTATCTCTCTGAGTATATTTAGGATTGTTTTTAAAATCTTTGTTCATAATGTCCAAAGTCTGGTTCCCTTGATGGTTTCTGGATTTTTTTCTTGTTCCTTTGGATGGGTCATCATTTCCTATTTCTTTGTTTGTCTTGTAATCTCTTGTTGTACACCATACATTTAAATATTTTTAAGTCTTAACTCTGGGATTTAGTTTCTGTGCTGTCTGTTCCTTAAGTGTGTATTAATCTCAAGATATGACCAAGAATTCCTTGAGTTCCAGGATCTAAGATAAATAAGCAACCCAATGGAGAACACACTTTTCACATTCTTTGAAAATTGGCTCTGCATTGGCTGGTGCTCTCATTCAGAGTTTACCCCTCCTATCAAGAAGATCAGCCCAAGGCATATGTACGTGCAAGGGCTTCTCTGTCTTTTCTGAGCCTGTGTCTTGTCCTGGGTTTGTGGTCTCTCATAAGCCTAGAAATTCCCTTGTTTACAGTAATTCATATGCCCCCTCCACTCCCTATGAAATATACTCTCTTCCCTCCTGAGTGTTCTATTGTATTTCTTAAAGCAGATAATCCTTTGCCCCAAGCTGCTGTGAATAAACTGTTTCTTACATTGCTTTAGCAGTCACCAACTGGTTCTGGGAGGGTGAGCCAGAGATGAGATTCTTGGTTCTGTCTTTCAGGCTGTTTCCCTGGTAGATTGGCACTGAAATACATGCTTCCAAGTATTCATATAGGGGATACTCTACTCCTAGAACAGGGCCAGAGACCCACAATTGGGACACAGACTAGCACCACACTATGCTGGGGAGAGTCTTGGGGAAGGCCTAGCTAGGGCACCATGAGCTTCTATCATTTTTATAGCTGCATTTTCTTGATTGGGCACTCATCCAGTTACTGCAACACTTTAGCAGTTTTTTGGCATTTTGAGGAAGAAAGCTCTGCCAATTTATGCTAGTTGGTCAAAGATTCTATGGGGAACGGCACTCTGAAACACCACCATTTTGGTTGCCCAGAAGTTTGTACATGTACTCTTAAATTATCTTACCTTTGTGGGTTTATAAAATGACTGAATTTGACCTACTGACTGGAACTTATTGTTAGGTTAATATGACTCATTCTAGTTTATTTTACAGTGGTTATTAAGAAAATATTCTTATGTTCATGCTTAAAGAAATGCAATGGTTCTTATCAACTCTACTTTGAAATATGATATATAATCTTAGCAAAAATAGTCCTTCTTTCAGGATAATCCAGCAGAATTAAGAGAATGGTCTCATTTATTCAGTTATCTATTGTCATCCTATATGTGTAACTATTAGCATTCAGTTTTATTATACATCAGAGCAAATTTTTAGGAGAAAACACATACTATTGTTGATAATAGTAAGAAGTATTTCTTGACAATAAAATTGTCAAGAAATAATATCACAATCAGCCTCATGCTTGAAAAATCTGCACTAATATGGAAATATTTCATGGAATTTGTTGTTTTATTCTGTTTGGTACTGGGTAATAACTATAGCTGTAATCAGTTCATATGATTGTTATTTTAAGATGGTTGCCCTTAAAATTGAATGGATAAAAAATAGTGACATTTTATTTCATTTTCAAAGCCCTAAACATTGTTCATCTAGAAATGTCTTGCCTAAATAGGCAGCTTAGTTTTTTGTAATCCACACAAAATCCAATACACTTCTGTCTTAAGATCGCTATTCTTTAACCTCATTTGATGTGTATAAGAATATTCTGGGGCAGATTTTCTTAAACGCATTTTCCAAGGACCCATCACTAGAGTTTTTATTTAATCTGTCTCAGCTGGGGCCCAGCTGGTTGTAAAGCAGCAGAATCTAAAGTTCTAGGATCACATTGTGAGAAATATTGCCCAATTCTACTTTTTTAAATAACCAAGCCTTTCTCGTGTTGCTTTCTTATGCTGGAATATTTGCTGTCCTTTTTTTGTCTTGCAAAACATTTATTTTTTAAGGACCAGCTCAAATGTAGCCTTTTTTGTGATACTCCTTCAACTCCTATTCTTTCCATTTGTAGAAAATTATTTGCTCCTATGTGCTCTCACAACATGAGTTAATTATTTAAGTAATTCTCTCCACTGATGGATTGTAAGCATTTTGAGATGAAGTATTTTTGTGTTAATAATAGCAATAGCTAACATTTATTAAACACTGTGTTCCAGACACTGTGCTAAAGCTTTTCTTCCACTTTTGCATTTATTGCTTTCACAACCCTAAGAAGAAGGTACTATTAATAATCTCATTTTAGAAATGAAGAAACAGAAGCTTAGGGATGCGTGGCAGAGATTGTTAACATTCTCACCAATGTCCTTTTACTAGTAGAAAGCCCAACCCTTAATTTGGCCAGTTGGCTGCCCTGCTAAAGACTACAATTCCCAGACTTTCTTGCAGTTAGCTGTGGCCTTGTAACAAAGACTGGACAAATAGGATGTGAGCAACAGTGCTATGTACCATTTGATTCTTGGCCTTATAAAATTATTATTGGGACTTGAAGGAAGACATGACAGGGACCAAGCTTCAAACAAGCAGATGGAGACAAAAGGAAACAGCACTGAAAAAAAAATTGGGAGGAACTGGGACACTGAAAGAACTTGATAAGCAGAGCCCATATGGATTCACATCTCAGCACTATTATAAGAGAAAGAAGTAAACAACTATTTGATTTAAGCTACTATATTTTGGGGTCTCTTTGTGAAAGCAGCTTAGCCTTTACCCTAATAAAGGAGGTTAAAGAAACTTGTCCATGTTAATTGGTAGGACAAGGAATCAAACCCAAGGAAACCAAATTCAGAGCCTACACCTACTTATATTTATAGTCCCAATCTTTAACACAGTGCCTGTACATGAGAGTTCAATAAATGCATGATGAATTTAATGGAATCTTTCTCTTGGGTAAAAGCATTAGATCCTAACTGCACCAAATATTTCACCTGAGCTGCTGACGAGTACAAAATTGATTGATTTGCAATTTATCTCTTCTTCAGTCTGGCCTATGCAGCTGATTTTCTGATTAACAGTGAAATGCTTCGTTGCTAACAGGATATCATCTCATAAGATTAAGGGGAAAAATCTAATTAATATCCCTTCAGGCTCCTTTAATTACAACTCTCTTTTAGTACACAATTGAAAAATATAAGAAGCTGATGATAAATAGGTTGAAGAATGTAATTGCATATACAAAAGCCTGCCAAGAATTGGAAACTGCCTATTGTTCCTCAATAGAATTTTCTTGAGTATCAAAAGCAAAACCCCAAAGAGTAGGGAGAGAATTGTTTGCACTACATGTACCCATGCCTTTGGAGGCTAAAATCTCTTCTCAGATGAGTTTCCAATTCAATTTTACTACCATTGTCTTTAGTTGAAATGTCTTAATTTTCCTTTCCCTGATCTGAGACCACATACCATAAATACCCCAAACTTTCCACATTATAGTTTTGCATTGAAAGGAGGGGACTGGAATTGCCTCCTCCAAGCAATGGACTCAGGTAATACCTAGAAGAATACAAAGAACCAGGATATAAAGGATATAAAGTACAAGCCATGGTGGAAAGAGTTTAAAGCCACATGGAAGATAAGAGGTCTGTACATTAAAAAATAAATAACAATACAAGGTAATGATATACCAACAATTATGATAATAATGAGAGCTAATATATATTGAGCAGTTTACACTGTGTTAGGAGCTTTCTTTACATACATCATCTCATTTAATCCTCACAACCTGCTTGTGTGTTAGGTACTAGAACCCTTAATTAACAGATGATTAAGTTAAATTTAAATGCTGTGCCTGAAGACAAATAGTTATTTAGTGCCAGAGGTGAGGTTCAAACCCAGGTGAGGGTAACTTCAAAGACCTTGCTCTTAATATCTGCCCTTGTGCTGATTCCTGCAAATATGAACAGTGCTGGGTGAGTGGTAGACAGTAAGTGTGTTGGGCATTCAGCAAAGGGAGAGGCCACTTCTACCTAAGTGATCAGAAAGCTGCAAAGACTTCATGGAAGCAGGAAAAAGACCACAACAGCTTAAGAGTGATGCAGATAGGACCGGGCATCTAAAGCCAGCACTGGATCACTCTATAGGTGCCTCTGGTTCACACTAAAAACTCTAGTTAGAGATATTAAAATAATAAGTGATGGATGCATGCAAACAAGAGGGAAAAAATAAGGACAGTTAAGAACTGTCCTCTCTATTTGGTTAGAACCCCAAATTTGGTATTACTACTTCAGGACCATGAACTTTCTACTGTGATCCTCAAGTATGTTCCATTCATCACTTACTTTAAGACCATTGACTTCAAAACACCTGAAGTGTTTGTAAAACTACAGACTTCTAGGTTCCACCATTGAACCAGGTGGAATTCTGGAATCTGTCCTTTAACACACTCCTCAGGTAATTCTTACACACATTAAAGTCTAAGAGATTTTACTAACATCTCCATTATTAAAGACGGGTTAAGGTGAAGGTTGTTCAAGGCAGGCTAAACAGCTGACACAAAACGGTTGTCTGCTAATATAACACGTTTCAGGGGAGGAATTGGGGCAAGGGGAATAAGTTATAGGGAAAAATATCATACCAAGTTATGCGTTTGTGGTGATTTGAAGCTGTATACCCCAGAAAGACATGTTCTTAAACTTAATCCATTTCTGTGGGTGTGAAATTTTGTAAATAGGGCCATTTTTAATATACTAGTAAAATTTTTAAAAAAGATACTTAGATTACATAAATGTTACATAAAAAATATAGGGGATTCCCATATGTCCCACTCCCTACACCTCCCACATTTTCCCACATTAACAACATCCTTCATTAATGTGGTAGATTTCCTATAATTTATGGACACATTTTGGAGCATTGCCACTAAGCATGGACTATATTTTACACTCTCTCCTGCACAATTTTGTAAGTTATGACAAGATACATAATGGCCTGTATCTGTCATTGCAATGTCATTCAGGACAATTCCCAAGTCCTGAAAATTTATTTATTTTCAGGACTAAATAGGACCTTTTAATGAGGTTATTTCAGTTAAGGTGTGGCTCAGCTGAATTTCAATCCTATTTAGTAATAGGCCTTATAGGAAATGTCACACATTGAGAGAAAGCCTGAGGGAGCAGCTAAAAGCTGAAAGTCCATGGAACCTGGGAGAGAGGCAGCCATGTGCATTGCCATGAGACAAAAAAGCCAAGGATCAAGGAGCACCAGCAGCCAGCCCCATAACTCTGCAGTCTTCTGGGAAAAACATCTCCTTGATGTCACCTTGATTTTGGATTTCTGGCATCAAAACCATGAGCCAATAAATCCCCACTGTTTAAGCCAACCCATTATAGGGTATTTGCTTTGGCAGCCAAAAAACTAAAACAGCATCAAAACACTTTTTAAAATGGATGTAATAAAGGTAATATTATCTTTCCTTTGTCTGCTTTCTGAGTGGAAGCACCACAGCTAAGACAGTGTCAAATCCACCTCCACTCTCATTTCCCCCGAAAAGAAAGGGAGAGTGAAATAAAGAGCATGGGACGATTACCTTGATTCTCAATATTCTACAAACGACTCTGACAACAACCACAACAAAAAACAAAACCTGATGAAAAAACAGTGCTAATATTCCCCAGGAAACTGTGGCCCAAGAAGAAAAGTTACCTGTGATTCTCCTCTGGTCAGAATCTTCAGATGATTTGTCACTCTTTTCGATTTCTTGCTAATTGAATGAATACTTAGTTTAGACAATTTGTCTTTAAGTGATTCATCCTCATCATTCTTCTTGTATTTTAGAACTGAAATAGAAGAAAGCAATAGTGTACCTAAATGTGCCACCCAAAGCAGTCAAGATCTCTATTTATATTCAAGATAAAAATCGATACGGTTTTTGACCCTCCGCTGCAGATGCCATGCCTCTTGCCATATGCATCCACACCCCTGCTCTTCAGAACTCAGCTGCCCAAGGACTCCAACTACTCCCGGCCCAAAGTTCATATACCTCCCACGTTAATGAAATCCTGATACTGGAAAATGATTTCCCTCTCTTCTCAGCTATACATGTACATTTTACCCAAGGCTTCTGAAATGAAACATCAAGACCTAATTACTGAAAAGACCACTGCACCCAACGTAAAGAGACCTACAGAGATTCTAGAGGGCTCCCCATTAGCTGAGAAATTTTGGGCAAGCTGAGTTAATTCTCTGAACTTTGCTCATTTTTCTTTAAAATGATTTCCACCTCTCATATTGCTCCAAGTGTTAAATATTCTCAAGATTCAGTGTTGGAAAGGATGTGGGGAAATGGGCATGCTTGTACAATTTTGGTGAGGATTAAACCAACATTGTTTTTGTAGAGACAATTTGGAAGAATCTAACCAAAATATAAATACTCATAGACTTTGATCAGGAAGAACATGCAAAGTGTTGTTCACTATGGGGCCGGCTGGATAGCCCAGTGGATAGGGCGCCGGCATTCCACATGGGAGGCCCCGGGTTCTGTTCCCGGGGACCTCTCCTAGCGGGCAGACCGTCTTGAGAATGGCAAGCCACCATGGGCGGGCCAGAGCCGCCGTGGGCAGGGCAAAAAGCTGCCACGGACAGGCAAAAGCCACCACGGGCAGGTCAGGTCGCCCGCGAATGGAGCGCAGCCAGCCACCCGTGAACTGAAAGCCGGCCGTGAATGGAAGCAGAAGCCGCCCACAAGTGGGGAAAGCCACGCCTGCGCAGTGACCAGTCTCAGCGCATCGCCGCAGCAGGGGGGAGGGGAGATATGTAATAAAATAAATAAATCTTTTTAAAAAAACAAAACAAAGTGTTGTTCACTGCAGCAAATTTTTTTTCTAATAGCAAAATATCAGAAATAATATGAAAGTTTAGCCCTAGAGGAGTAGTTTAATAAATGATGATACATTCATGAAATGGAATACTATGGAAGCACCAAAAAGAAAGCAACGATAACCGGTGGAATGTTCAGATATATGCATAAGGTTAAGCAACAACAAAAAAGCTAATTGTAGTACTATAAATGTTGCATGAAGGTAAGAAAGAGAAAGAGAGGTGGGGGAAAAAGGAAAACAAAATAGGGAGAAAGAGATATAGAAATTCTGAAGAAAACAAAATATTAGGTCTATAAACTAGAATTGTGGGGGTGAAAACATTTTCCTCTTTAAAACTTTGAAATAGTTTAAGCAAACAGAAAAGTATAAAGAATAATATAACAGTAATTTTCACCTTTCAGCATTGTAAAATATTAAAAATTTCCTCATTTGCTCCCAATCTTTTCATTTTAAAAAAATCACATAACACTGAATCTCCCTCATCCCCATCTTTGATCTCCAAATGGAACTGATATCCTATTATTATATCTGAATCTATTTTTATGCCTCTCTCTGTATGTAACCATACAACATATAGTATTATTTTGAATGTTTTCAAACTTGTGTATATTACACAGTTTATTTATCTATTATCTGAATAAATATGTATGTATATTTCTTTTCTTCCCTTTTTTTCTGTTTTGAACAATGCTAGCTGCTAGTACATTTCTCCTTGAACACATAGATGAGAATTTCTCAAAGGCAAATACATAGAAATAGACCTTCTGGTCTTGGGTAGGTGTATCGTCAACTTTACTAGATATAGTAAATTGCTCTCCAAAGCGATGATTCCAGGTTACATTTTCATCTGTAGGTTGAGATTCCATACTTATTAGTATCCATTTTTAAAATGTTTTGCCAATCTCATAGGCTGGGAATGGTATGTCATTGTGATTTTGATATGCATTTCTCTGATTACTAGTGAAGCTTAGCATTTTAAAATGCTGTTTATTATTTTTAACCTCTTTTTCTATTAGGATGTCTTTTTATTATAGATTTAGTATCAACAATTATATATTTTGGGTAGTAATCCTTTGTCTATGGGCTATCTTTCCATTTTGTTTATAGTGTCTTTTATTCTATAACTTTCTCTTTTTACTCTATACCCTCTATGCAATTTTAATCTATTAATATAACCACATTACTTTTTGAATATAAAAATAAAATAAATACAAATCAATGAAATGATTGGACCAGTTAGAACTAAAGTACTTGCATTGTTTTAATGTCTGCTTGAAATTTAATGTTAGAAGTACAAAGCCAATTAAGAATTTTATGGACACAAATCACAATGAGGCACTCTGGTTTACCTGAGCCTAAAATAAGCTCCGATCATGGTACATTACTACATCTGGCATGTATAGGACCCATGTAATTCTCTCTCTTATTTTGAAATATAATTTTATTTTAGACTAATTTTAGACCTTAGTTTACAAATAGTTAACAATTTATCAATTCTACAAAGTAGTATACTTGTTCCCTCCAATGCAGCAATGATTGCCAAAAAAAATCTCTGTTCCTTGTCTGCCAGGAACAGATGAGCCTGATATGCTAGATGGGCCTCCTCATCTGGTCTGCCCTTTTCATGGCCCCTTTCCCCCTCTCACTTTCCACTGCTACAGCTACCTTGCCATGTCTCTTTCTTACCACACATACTTGTAGTGACAGCACAACTACATGAGCAATGGAGACGTTTAGTTCA
>PVKH010020283.1:0-14625 GCA_004027955.1 Chaetophractus vellerosus | reverse complement strand
GCACTCCCACCACTTCAGTCTCCATCCCTCAGCCCCGCATTCCAAGCATTCATCTGGGCCCCCCTCCATACCCCTAAACATCCTGAGTTCTCCAACCGGTCCCTCCCAGTCCTCCCAGCCAGCAACCCTGCACAACAAAACCCAACCATATCACCACCCACCTGTGCCATTTCTGTAACATGCAACCATGCTCTATCACCTCACCACAGATTATGTCCCTATGGATGATGTCCCACTACTTTCTCTTCTCTTTCTCTTTCTTTTAAACCTATTTTTCAGAACTTAGTTCGCAGGGACTGCTCAATTTCCTTTATTCATATCAGTGAGGTCATGTACAGCTCATCCTTCAATGCCTGACTTGCTTCACTCAACATGAGGTATTCAAGATTTATCCATGTTATCCCGTGTGTTAGCACTTTATTCTTTCTTACTGCTGAGTAGTATTCCATTGTATGTATGTACCACATTTTGTTTATCCATTCATCCACTGTCGGGCACCTGGGTTGATTCCAACTTTTGGCAATTGTGAACAATGCTGCTATGAACATTGGTGTACATATATCTGTTCGTGTCTTTGCTTTCAATTCTTCTGGGTATATACCCAGCAGTGGAATTGCCGGATCTTATGGAAGATCTATATTTAGTTTTTTGAGGAACCGCCATAATGTCCTCCACAGTAGCTGGACCAATCCACAATCCCACCAGCAGTGGATGAGGGTACCCATTCCTCCACAACTTCTCCAGCATTTATAGTCTGCAGTTTTTTTAATAGCAGCCATTTTGATGGGTGTAAGATGGTATCTCATTGTAGTTTCGATTTGCATTTCTCTTATTGTTAGAGATGCTGAGCATTTTTTCATGTGCCTTTTAGCCATTTGTATTTCTTCCTTGGAGAAGTGTCTTTTCAGGTCACTCGCCCATTTTTTAAATGGGTTGTTAGATTTTTATTTTCAATGTGTAGGATTTCTTTATATATGCAAGATATGAGGCTCCTATCAGATATATGGTTGCCAAATATTTTCTCCCATTGGGTAAGCTGCCTTTTTATTTTCCTGATAACTTCCTTTGAGGTACAAAGGGTTTTAATTTTGAGGAGATCCCATTTATCTATTTTTTCTTTTGCTGCTTGTGCTTTGGGTGGGAAGTCCATGAAACCATTTCCTATTACAAGATCCTGTAGATGCTTCCCTACATTATCCTCCAAGGTTTTTATGGTCTTGGCTCTTATATTTAGATCTTTGATCCACATTGAGTTAATTTTCATATAGGGTGTGAGATGGTATTCCTCTCTCTGTCTCTTGCATATGGATATCCAGTTCTCCATGCACCACTTGTTGAAGAGGCCATTCTCTCCCCACTGAGTGGACGTGGTGGCCTTGTTGAATATCAGATGACTGTATATGCGAGGATCTATATCAGAACTCTCAATTCGGTTCCACTGGTCAATGTGTCTATCCTTGTGCCAATACCATGCAGTTTTCACCACTGTAGCTTTGTAGTATGTTTTGAAGTCAGGTAGGGTGATACCTCCAACTTCATTTTTCTTTTTCAATATGTTTTTGGCAATTCACGGCTTCTTACCTTTCCAAATAAATTTTGTAGTTAGTTTTTCCAATTCGTTAAAAAAATACAGTGTTAATTTTTATTGGGATTGCATTAAATCTGTAGATTAGCTTTGGGAGGGTAGACATCTTGATGATATTTAGCCTTCCTATCCATGAACAGGGAATATTCTTCCATTTATTTAAGTCTTCTTTGATTTCCTTCAACACTGTTGTGTAGTTTTCCACATATAAGTCCTTTACATCTTTAGTTAAATTTATTTTTTTAAAATTTATTCTACTATATGTACAATCTAACATTTCTCCTTTTATCATATTCAGATATATATCTCAGTGCTGTTAAATTACATACACAATGTTGTGCTATCATGTCTGCCATCTATTACCAAAATATTTCCATCATACCTGATAGGAAACCTGTACATTTTAAGACTTAACTTCCTGTTCTCTATCCCTACCTCATCCCCTAGTAATTTATAGTCTAGATTCTGACTCTATGAGTTTGCTTATTGTAATTATTTAAAATCAGTGAGATCATACAATAGTTGTCCTTTTCTCTCTTATTTCACTCAGGATGATGTCTTCATGTTTCATCCATGTTGTCACATTTATCAGGACTTCATTCCGTTTTACATCTCAATAATATTTTGTTGTATGTATATACCACATTTTTTAATCCATTCATTGGTTGTCAGACACTTGGGATGCTTCCTTCCTTGGCAATTGTGAATAATGCTTCTATGAACACAGGTGTGGAAATATCTGTTCAAAATCCCATTGTATTGGCCAAAGGGGTGCTGATGCACAGTACCAGAAATTTGTTGGCTTTTATAAAGGGTATTTATTTGAGGTAAAACTTACAGTTACAAAGCCCTAAAGAGTTCAACTCAAGGTACCATAAGAGGTGTTTCCTCACTTAAAGTCTGCTGCCATGTGTTGAAGCAAGATGGTCGGCACTGTTTGTGAGGGTTCAGCCTTCCTCTTTCCTCTTTCCTCCTAAGGCTCCACGGGCCCAGCTCCTTCCATTCTCAGGCTGGCATAGGGCTCAGCTGCTCTGTTCTCTTCAGCTGCAAACTATCAGGCAAAATAGCTCATCTCTCTCTTGCTGGGGTGGCAGGATCCTCTTCCGTGACTATGGAGCTTTCTTTCTCCTCTGTATATCTTCTTCTGTGTTCTCCCTGAGTGAGTGTCTGTTTATATATCCCATCAAGAGGGCTGGGACTCAACCCTGCATGCCCTAATGACATGGTAGTATCAAAGCCCTAATCATAACATAATAAAGTAAATCAAAGGATATAATGCCCAGAGGAACAGACCAGTTTACAAACATAATTAATATCTCTTTCTGGAATTCATAAATAATACAAAACTGCCACACCCACTTTCAATTTTGGAGGGTATATACATAGTAGAGGGATTGTTGGGTGATATGGTAGCTCTATACTTCACTTTCTGAGGACCTGCCAAACTGTCTTCCATAGTGGCTTCACCATTTTACATTGCCAAGAGCAGTGAACAAGTATTCCTATTTCTCTGCATCATCTCCAACACTTGTACTTTTCTGTATTGTAGTTGCCATTCTAGTGGGTGTGAAATGGTACCTTATTGTGGTTTTGATTTGCATTCCCTAATAGCTAATGATTTTAAGCATCTTTTCATGTGCATTTTAGCCATTTGTATGCCCTTTTTGGCAATATGGCTATTCAAGTCTTTTGCCCATTTATAAATTGATTTGTTTGTCTTTTTGTTGTCAAGTTAAGAATTTCTTTATAAATTCTGGATATTGCACATTTATGGATATTTGGTTTCCAAATATTGCTTCATATTGTATAGGTTGCCATTTTACTTTCATGATAAAGTCCTTTGATGCTCAAAAGTTGTTATTTTGGGAAACAGATGTGGCTCAAATGATTGGGCTTCCATCTACCATATAGGAAGTCCAGGGTTAAATTCCCAGGGCCTCCTGGTGAAAGGCAAACTGGCCTGCATGGTGAGGTAGCCTAGGTGGAGAGTTCGCCCTTGCAGGAGTGCTGGCCCATGCAGAATGCTGGCCTGTCCAAGTGTGCTAGCCCATGCAGGAGTGCTGGCCCACAAGGAGAGCTGGCACAGAAGGATGATGCAACAGAGACACTGAGGAGAAGCAATAAGAGATGCAACAGACCTGGGAGCTAAGCTGTGGCACAAGAGATTGAACACCTCTCTCTTGCTCCAGAAGGTCCCAGGATCAGTTCCTGATGGCACCTAAAGAGAAGACAAGCGGATACAGAAGAACACACAGAGAGTGGACAGGGAGTGCAAAACAATGGGGGATGAGGGGAGTAAATAAATACATAAATAAATCTTTTTTAAAAGTTGTTAATTTTGATTAGGTCCCACTGTACTATTTTTTATTTTGTTGCTTGTGCTTTACATGTAAAGTTAAGAAGTCATTACTCAGGGTCGTATAGATGGTTGCCTACATTTTCTTCTAGGAATTTGAAAGTTCTAACTCTTATATTTAGGCTTTTGATCTATTTTGAGTTGACCTTTGTATAAGATATAAGTGGCCCTCCTTTTATTTTTTTGCAAATGAATGTCTGGTTTTCCCAGAACCATTTGTTGAATATACTGTTCTTTAACTATTGAAAGGTCTTTGCCCTTTATCAAAAATAAGTAGACTCAGGGGCTGGCTGTAGCCCAGTGGATATGGCGCCGGTTCACCACATGGGAGGCCCTGGGTTCAGTTCCCGGGGGCCTCTCAGAGTGGGCAGACCGCCTTGAGAGGGCAAGCCACCGTGGGCAGGGCAGAGCTGCCATGGGCAGGGCAAAAAGCCACCGTGGGCAGGGCAAAGCCGCCACAGGCAGGGCAAAGTCACCACGGGCAGGGCAAGTCACCCGCGAACAGAGCAAAGCCGCCCACGAGCGGGGCAAGCCGCCTGCGCAGTGAGCAGACTCAGCACGTTGCCGCAACGGGAGACAAAGCAGGTACAGAAGAACGCAAAAATATGAACACAGCAGGAACAAGCAGAAAGGGGGGGATATGTAACAATAAATAAATAAATAAATAAATAAATAAATAAATAAATAAATAAATAAGTAAGTAAATAAATAAATAAATAAAATAAGTAGACTATAAATGTGAGGATTGATTTTGGAGCTCTCACTTTGATTCCATTGGTCTACATGTTCGTCTTTGTGCTGTATCAGACTCTTGATTACTGTGGCTTTGTAATCAGATTTAAGATTGGGAAGTGTGAGGCCTCAAAATCCATTATTCTATTTCAAGATGGCTTTTGCTATTCAAGATTCCCTTATTCTTCTGTTTAGATTTGAGGATTGACATTCCATTTCTTCAAAGAAAGTTGTTTGAATTTTTACTGGAATTGTCTTGAATCTATCAATTTCTTTGGGTAAATTTGACATCTTAATGCAATTTACTGTTCCAATCCATGATCAAGAAATGTCTTTGTATTTATTAAGGTCTTTGATTTCTTTTAGCAATGTGTTGTAATATTCTGTACAGGTCCTTTACATCCTTGATTTGATTTATTCCTAGATATTTAATTTTTTAGCTTGTATTGTAAATGGAATTTTTTTATTGATTTCTTCTTCTGATTCTTCATAACTTGTGTATAGAAATACTAGTGATATTTGGATGTTGGTCCTGTACCCCACCAATTTGCTGAATTCATTTATTAGCTCTGGGAGCTGTGTTGTGGATTTTTCAGGATTTTCTATATATTGGATCATGCTATCTGTATGTAGAGAAAGTTTTACTTTCTCCTTTCAATTTGGATGATTTTTGTTTCTTTTTCTTCCCTAAGTGCTATGGCAAGGACTTCCAGTACAATGTTTAATAACAGTGGTGAGATTGGGCATCCTTGTCTTGCTCCTGATCTTAGAGGGATAATTCACAGTCTTTTATCATTAAGAGGATGTTTGCTGGGTGCTTTTCATGTATGGCCTTTATCATTTTCAGGAAGTTTCCTTCTATTCCTAGTTCTTTTTAGGAAGAAATGGTGCTGGATTTGTCAAATACCTTTTCTGCATCATTTAGGATGATCATGTGATTTTTTCCTTCATTGTGTTGATATGGAGCATTACGTTATTTGATTTTCTTATGTTGAACCAACCTTAGATTCCCTGGATAAATCCCATTTGATCAGTGTGTAAAATTCTTTTAATATGCTGTCTCATTCAGTTTTTAGTATTTTTTTGAGGATATTTGTGTCAATATCCAGAAGATTTATTGGTCTGTAGCTTTCTTTCCATTTGCTATCTTTACCTCACTTTGGTATTAAAGTGATGTTGGCCTCATAGAATGCATTAGACAGTGAACCATCCTCTTCAATTTTTTGGAATAGTTTGTGCAGAGTTGGAGTTAAGTCTTCCTGGAACAATTGGTAGAATTCACCTCTGAAGGTATCTGGTCTGGGGTTTTCTTTGTTGGGAGGTTTTTGATTACTGATTATGCTGGTTTGAATCTTGTGTGGGACACCAGAAAAGTATGTTCTTAAGCAAACCCAATCCTGTGAATGTAAACCTATTTATGGAGGATATTTGTGATAGATTTAGTTAAGGAACCTTTTGATTAGATCCTTTTGATTAGATCACTTCTGTTACAGGACTTTGATTAGACTGTGGGACCCAGGGTGTGTCTTAATCCTTTACCAGAGTGCTATATAAGCAGAGGGGAGAGGAGAGAAGAGAGGAAAAGCTGGAATTTTACCCTTCCGGGTGAAAGAGGACTCCAAGATTGCCTGCAGCTGCAGAAAGACAGAGAACTCCAATAGACTGAGAGGCCAGAGGCTGAAATCAGTGGAGTAGCCAAAGCTGAAGCAATAAGGCCTGTAAGAGAGAGGGGAGAGCAAATCCATATGTCTGATCACCACAGATGAGCTCAGTGAGAAAGTGAGTCTGGAGGAAAAGGAAGAGACTGGCCGCTATTTTGCCTTGACAAGTGGCAGGACACCAGGAAGACCAGCAGCCGACTGTTGCTAAGGCAGCATCTCTGATGATGCCTTCATTTGGACATTTTCACAGACTTGGAACTGTAAGCTCTTACCCTAATAAATTCTCATAATAAAAGCCAACCATTTCTGATATTTTGCAGTGGAAGCCTTTAGGAAACTATAAAACAGATTCAATCCCTTTATTAGTGATTCGTTTGTTGATGTCTTTTCTTTCTTCTTGAGTCAATGTAGGTAGTTTGTGTGTTTATGTCTGAGTCAACATGTTACACTCAAGATTGCCTCAGAGCCTGAAACATAGGCACATACATGCTTGACTAAATTGAATAGAGAAAAACTAAGAATATTACTCACTTGAAATATTAAGTGAATGCCCTGAGTGGACAAAGTGACAAACTACCTGCTTAAAATTCAACTGCTTTCTTCTTTGTTTAAAATTTGACCCTAAAGAAGCACACACACACACACACACACACACACACACACACACATATATATATATATGCACTGCGAATTATCTCTAATTGCCTAATGGATCAAGAAAATATTTAGTAACTAACTTATATTCAAGTATTTCTTTTTGTTCTCAAGTCACAGTACTGTCTATTCCAGATTACACCTGCTGATGATTAAAGAATCAGTAATATTTGACATAGAATACAAAATAGCAGCAGAAAGAAGGTTTGAAAAATCATTTTAATTCTTTTATGGAAATATTAGGAAACTGAGGCTGATGAACAAACTTTTGTATAATGACACAGTATTCCTATGTATTTCTAAATGTGCCACATGTTCTCATACTGCTCTAATTTTCTCACCTGTTACTTCTGCCTCGACTGACTTCCCCTCCCACCCCATCATGGATAACTGGCAAGATCATCTTCATAACTCAGGGAAAGTAAATACAGTGATGAAGGGATTATCAACTTGATACCAAGAAAAGCATATCATCCCCACATATCACTTTCATTGCTTTCTATCTCCTCTCTCACAGTGGGCTTTCTTGGTTCATAAAAGATGTATAGTATTTGTCAAGTTGTATTTTAGTTCCCTTTATAAGTTCCCCTCCAATGAAAGAAAAAGTTTACTTTCTCTGAATAAGAAACACCATAGAATTGTGTATGGAAAGAAACACTGCTGAAGAGGCAACATTTTAGCTCTAACTCAATTATGGAATTTTTATAAGGATTAATTTTAATAGCAATATTCTAATGTAAGAAATGAGCTCTAAAAGCTATTTTTGTATGATTCCATAATATAACATTCTTGCAGTGACAATACTAGTATGCCAGAGATGAGATGAAGCAGGGCCTAGGGCAGGTATTGGGATGTCATTGAATTTAAAGAGACTGGTAGGTACTTTTTGGAGAGTTTTATGTCTTGCTTAGTACTGTCAGCAAACACTATTCAGTTGTCAAAATACCTAAGACTGACCTTACATTAAAATGATTAATTGTATTTTATTAAAATTATGTTATTGTAAAAGGAAAACAAAAACAGAATAGGGCAGAAGCCATATTGGTGACCCATATTCATAAACCATATTTTTGTTTGTTTTTAAGCTTCCCTGCACTGCTACCTATGGAGTAAGGGTTTGGAATTCTTTCCCTTTTCTTCTGTTCAGGGTGCTCTAACAAGAAAATGACTCTGTTCATGTATTCACTGCATAAGTTACTTCATTTATTTTACTATATGAAGTTCATATATATCACTACAATCATTCATTCATTCTTCATAGACGCACATCCCTAAACCTCAAACTATGAAAAATATGCCTCACATTTAGTGAAATATGGATAATGGAAAAGGCAAATCTTTAGAAAATTTATATCTCTACTCACCTGTAATGGCAAAGTGAGGACCGTCATACTATACCTTAATTTATAAAGAGTCTACAGCATAGTAGAGGATGAAGCTGGGTGAAGAAAAATGTGATGGATATAAGAATATGTTTATTAAAGTGTGTGTGTGTTTTAAGAAGTAATTTTATTAAGAGAAGAGAGTGCTAGTTTCATTGGGGGATCCTTGCTGCATGGTGTCATGCTACTGGGGGCTGGAGCTCTATACTGCCAAGGCCTTGTCGGGTGTTAACTTCAGCATTTGTGCTTATACCCTACAACATAGTTTGGGTCATCGTGATCTTTAGTTCCTTAGCTTGCACAGGAAACGCTCTTATAGATTGATTTTGGGATTTCTACCTACAATCATGGAGCCAATCCCTCTCCAGTTATGTTTACTACAGCACGCTGTGAGAGCTCACTCTCTTCTTCTTCTCCAAATCCAGAGGGATCTGGATGTGCAAGGTCCTCTGTCTTTGTGTTTGTGTGTGGTGAGAAGTGGATGAGGGCACACTACTCTCCTCATCCTTCCCTGCAGATAGTTTGTCTACTCTCCAAATGTACTCTCACCTCCAGATTTTAGGGATTTCAAAGTAAAGGGGAAATATATAATGAAAAATTTGTCTTTTGATATGGCCATTTGCTCAGGCATTATAAACAGATCACAATTAAATGAAAAATAGAAGAGGGGAAAATGAAGGCAAACAGGATTAATATAAATTATTATTGAACCATAATTACTAACAAGTTGAAATGCATAAAAAGCAAGCTTAAAAAGATGCAGAGGATGAGGGAAGCAGTAATGGATATATAAAGAAGTCCATCCTTGAATATCAATCATTAAACTAATGATTACTCCCATATGTTAATTTAGAATGATATAGCTAAAATAACTTAAGAAAAGTAGGTTTCTCTGGAGTTCAAGGGAAACTAAATTGTTTGATATTGTACTTATCTGCAAGAACAATCATATCAAAGATAAGGAAAATTAATAAGTAGAGTTGAAGATGTATGTCCATACAAGTATTTTTATAATAACAAAACATATTTTACTAAAACATAAGATTTATGCAAGTTTCCAGACAAGCATGCAAAATAGTCACAAGATGTTTTTTGAAGGGAGAATTCTACACTTGACAGCAAAGTCACAATGTTATTAGTGATGGCTGTGATGTTTGTTTAATTTTCCCATTTTGGTTCAATCGAGCTTGTCGATCTACAGCAACTAAATGTGCTTTATGCTTAAACCATGATGGGGGAAGTCAATAAAAGCAGGAGAGGGGCCTCTGCTTTTAAACCTTTTGCAAAAATCCAGATGATACTTATAGCCTCTGCTCATGCTTTACCATAGTGAATCAGGACAAGACATAGATTTGCTAATTTGCATTTAATCACTAAGGGACTGAAGGTTTTTGGGCTTTTATTCTGTAATGTTTCTAAGACTATGTCCATTAAATGCAAAAAAAAAAAAAAGGAAGAAGTCTTGGCATAACGGGAGGTGCACACTTGATGATCAGATCGATTTAAATATTATTCATGTCATATAGCCTAGCCTATGCTCTAGCTGTTGGCTTGGGCTTCGTTGGTCTTCCTCTGCCCCACTACATCATTTGCTAATGGACCAACTGGACTGAGAGCACTTAACAAAGCCTGGATGGATAGCAGAAATGTGCAGATCTTCCGTGCTGGGTACCACTTATCTTTCAAAATATCTAAACATATTCTTCCCAATTTGTCTACATTAGGGAGATAAATTTTGGTCATTAAACATACTTCAGGGGTTGCCATTGGTATTCCTCTGGAAGGAATAGTTCAAGTTTAAAAGTCCTTCCCTCAAAAGGGGGAATCTTGGGAGCCAGCAATGACCACATGAAAATAACGGCGTTGTTCTCATCTGGTTCTGCTTTAATATTAGGAACTGGTTCTGCCAGCAAACGCTGAATTTCCTTGATAATCCTGTGGGGTAGCCAGGCCATCTTGTCAGATTCCAAGTTTGGCCTCTGGCCTCATCTACAAGTTTTAAATGTTTATTGAAGCACTGACCATTTACCAAACTCATTCAAAATGAACATGAATGCAAATTGAAGTTACGTGATAAATCAAACAATTTATTGGTAAACTTGAGTACTGGGTAAACTGTTAGTTAAAGTAAATAATATTGGTTTTCTAAACAATTTCTTCTTCACAATAGTGTGGGTATCTAGGCCTCCAGAGAATAATATTAAACCATAAAAACATTGAAAACAACAGAAATTTTAAAAATTCATTCTAAATCACTAAATGATAAAAAATATAGAATACTTAAGAAAATTTTATTTCACTGAACAAAAATTAGAAACATTTGAACTACAATGAATATTGTGAATAATATAACAAGTTAAAAAGAAGAAATAAAACAAGAAATAAACAGTTGCAAAAAATCATTCACAAAACAAATCATTGAGTTTAGGGTGAGTTTAACAAAATAATTAAGTGTAGTTTGCAGTGTTATTTTGTTGTTTTTTCATCTGATATTTTTTTAAATGCTCAACTTTTATTACTGTAAATGCTAAATAATTTCTACAGTTTTTAAAATCCTACCTCATGTATGTATCGAAATAGATTTGAAGGTACAATTCTCTAACTAGTCATTTTACATGTCAATAGTGAAAGTAATGGTGGAAAAATTTACTCATTTAAAATGAAATGATAAATTCTGTGAGGTTCAATAAAACGTAAATAGTGTCTTTCAATGTATGATATTACAACTCTCTATATTATCTATTTAATAGATATAGATTATATATACTATATATATTATCTATCTATGTATAATATTACAACTATATATATTATGGAAAAATTTTCAGGTGTGTAATTTTATAAACCTTCAACAAAAAAATTAATTCATATACCGAAAAGACATTAAGCCCAATCACTTTGAAAGAGCAAAATATGCTGGAGGTCCTACTGTGCTTTTGAATTATTCAGGGACTGGCTGATAGAGAGAGGAGTCAAACAAGAGCATCACCCTGGATCCCTGAACACTCACTGCTCTCCCCCCTTTACCCCCCAGGAGACCTGATGATGTAGGCAATGCCCTGAACCTCCCCAGCCTCTGCTCTGGCTGCAGGTGGAGGAGTGGGGACAAAAGGACCACCTGGGGAAAGTTGAATTTTTCCATCTCTCTCTGACAACTTTTGCCTGTTCTACTCATTTTCACATATTAGCTCACTGAGCTTCCTCTCTGTTGCCAGAGCTAACAGGTAACTTTCTTGTGTTTGCCTATCATAGTAACTAATCCAACTTTCATTGTAAGAAGCAAATCTCTCCATTTCATTTTCCAGGTGTTCTGTCATATTTCTGTATGTGTCAATTTGTTTTTGTTTACAAGCAATGTTTTCATGCACCTTGGTAATTCTTTTCTTTGTTTCCAAATAGTCAGTTCCCTGCTGGATTGTTCATGCTGAATTTGCAGAAGGGGATGTTGATGAACTTCTGGAAGGATTTGCAATTTCTGGTGAAACTTCTGAATCTGCTTTTCTAGGTGTTAATTTTCCTGCTGTTGCGATGCTCACTCAGTTTCCAGATGTATATTTTGATATGTAAGTGCTTCATTGACTTGACTCTCCTTGCAAAACTTTTTATATATCACTTTTTTTCCCCTTTCAAGTCTGTTTAAAGTAAATTTTAACATTACAGCATCGATGAGGTTTGGTACATTCGCATCTATTTTATAAATCTTGTCTCCATTCACAGATTCACACTTTTCCTCTAATTCCAAGTAGATAACATGCATGTCTTCTTCACAGTTATTAGGCACATTTATCATCTTCAGAACTGTTCCAGACAGAGATGTTAACTGGCTTTCTTTACCATGGATAATGTGTTCCATCTTCAGCATTGAATATTCAAAGTTTTTGTCCTGTTTCTTCAGTTCCTGAACACTTTCATTCCATCTACTATCTTCCAAGGCAAGCAGCTTTAGGGTTTCCTGAAGCTGAGTATTTTCATTCAAACCATTAAGTATTTCTTCCTGACATTGTTCTCCATTGACCTGAGAAACAATTAAGATGTTTTTGGCCAAGGCCTTTTTGGAGTGGAGGAATTCTGATGCCTCAGTGAGAGACTGTTTGGGTCCTCAAAGATGAGGAATCATCACACTAAACAAATGAAAATTTAGTGAGCTCACTTGTCTGACCTTTTTCATGAATTTCTACTATATTTTTCAATGAAAAAAAGGAACCTGTTCACAACGTTAACTGCTACCAAGAACAGTGTTTGTAACATTGGGGGACTTGTCTCAACTGTAGGTGACCTGAGCTAATTACACAATTTAGTTATGTTTCCCATCTTCTCACTGACTTTAAAACATTCTTCATGTTGAGCAGAAATGTGCTTGGCGAGCATTTTCTTCCTCAAACTATGCCACCAGACTTGTCCTATTAGAACAATCAAAATAGCACATAGTAAGATTTCCAATGAAAACCAATAAACTTGGGCCTGGCTTCCAGAATCCCAAAAAGATCTTCAGAACACTGTCAAATTGCTCCAGGACTAGCTGCAAAGACATTTTTTGTGGTCCCCAGTAGGACTTCCATGGCCCCAAGGAACCCACAGCTCTGTCTCTGGCCTGTAGCTTCTGGTCTATAACTTTTGTGTTAGAACTTGTGAGTGTTCTATTTCAAAGAAAAACAAGGGCCTAGCAATCAGGAGAGATCATCTTTGGTTCTGGTAGGGGGGATATAGTATGAGCAAGTGCTCCTTGACTTTATACTGCTCACTATACAGATATAAACAATTGTTTCTGTAATGTTCAAGGGTGAAATGAAAAAGTTGATTATAGTAAGTACAGACAAGTCTTTTAGAGGAGCTCACTCTAAGCCCACATGGCCCCACATGAACCCTAGGTACTCATATAATGCCATGCCATCACCCTTCTGCACACATGAACATTCAGGTTATGATGTGGTGGTATAATGTGGGGCACTCTGCAGTGGAGTACTCTTGTACCCTTGCCCCAAGACAACGCTATATAGTCTCCAAATGTAAAATTTATATCTGCAGCTTCCAGGACTAATTTTGTCTTCAGATGATCCAGAATCCCTATGCTGGGGACAGTCGAATGTAGTTTGTTCTTGTTTGTTTATTTTTTGTATGTTTGGGGTTTTTTTTGTTGTTGTTGTCAGACCAAGTGAAATCAATGTCCTATATCAATTGTAGAAGCAGACGAAAACATTCAGAACAAAGAATGCCTTCACACATTTCATGGCTTTCCACAGAACCTGTTTGTCTCCATTCAACCCCACATTCTATATGAGGAGGATTGTCCATCAGTTGTGACCAAGTGTCCAGAATCCTTCCATCCAGGCCCCACCATTTTCAGCACATGACTTCATGGCTACCAAAGTTAACTGGGGAATGTCTCCAAACCAAAAGTCATTTTGTGAAGTGATCCTTTCAAATGAATCTTCATATTTATGTCTTTTAATGAAACCTCACTCTCCTATTTTCTCTTGCTGTCTCACTCTCCAAAAGAAAAGAAAGTAAAAAAGCAGCCTACGCAATGGGAGAAAATATTTAGTAACCATATATCTGATAGGAGCCTAATATCCAGCATATATAAATAAATCCTGCACCTCAAAAATAAAAAGACAAACAACCCATTTAAAAAATGGGCAAGCAACTTGAAAAGACACTTCTCCAAGGAAAAAACACAAATGGCTAAAAAACACATGAAAAGATGCTCAACATCACTAGCTTTTAGGGAAAGGCAAATCAAAACTAATCTTACACCCATTAGAATGGCAGCTATTGGAAAAACAGAGGACTATACATGTTGGAGAAAATGTGGAGGAATGGGAACACTCACCCACTGCTGGTGGGAATGTAGAGTGGTCCAACCATTGTAGAGGACAGTTTGGCAGTTCCTCAAAAAACTAACTGTAGAACTGCCATATGATACGGCAATTCTACTGCTGGGTATATACTCAGAAGAATTTAAAGCAAGGACACAAACAGATATATCCACACCAATGTTCATAGTGACATTATTCACTATTGCCAAAAGTTGGAATCAACCCAGGTGCCTATCAACAGATGAATGGATAAACAAAATGTGCTATATACATACAATGGAATATTACTCAGCTGTAAGAAGGATTACATTGCTAACACATGGGATAATATGGATGAATCTTGAGACCTTATGTTGAGTGAAGCAAGCCAGACATTGAAGGACAAATATTACATGACCTCACGGAAATGAATTAAGCAAATCGAGCAGACTCAGAGAGC
>PVKH010020282.1:0-14620 GCA_004027955.1 Chaetophractus vellerosus | reverse complement strand
CCCCCGTCCCCGCGGCGACGCGCCGAGTCGGCCCTCCACGGCGGTGGCTCCGTTCCAGGGTGGCTCCATTCTGTTTCCACAGGGGGCTCCGCTCCATGTTTCGCGGGCAGCAGTCCTCCATGTTTTTGCGAGCTGCCGGCTTCCGCTTTCGCGGGCAGCAGCTCCGCTTTTCACGGGTGACTTTGCCATGCCCGTGGGGGCTCCGCTCTGCCCGTGGCGGCTTTTTTTGCCCTGCCCACGGCGGCTCCGGCCCGCCCACGGCGGCTTGCCTTTCTCAAGGCCGTCTGCCCGCTCGGAGAGGTCCCCGGGAACCGAACCCGGGGCCTCCCATGTGGTACACCGGCGAGCTCTTTATCCACTGAGCTATCTAGCCGGGCCCTGACCTTTCTTATTAGAATGAATACGATGTTACTAGGATTCTGGATTAAAAACAGTACAAACTCTTAGAAACATATTAAGAAACCAATGTTCGTATTATTTAATTCCTATATGACCAATTCAACTCAATGTATAGAAATCATTTGCTGATACAGCTGAAAAATAACTTTAAAAAATTATTTGGATGCAAATGTACAAAAATTGGTACAGTGTTTAGCAGATTGAAACACTTAAAAAGGACTGGAAAGTGGCTGAATTTCATAGTGACAAATGAGAAGTCTAATAATAACAACTCTAAATGTATAATTTGTTAAAAAGGATATCGTGGTCTCCTTTGCAATTTCAGATATATGTTGTGCTTCATATAAAAAGAGTACATGACTGATCCACCATTGGTCTTAAAGTTTCCCACAGTATCTTAGAAGTTATCAAATGTAGCCACTCATTTCAGCCAGTCTGACTGCCCCTGAATGAAACTTCCCATATTCTGCAGCTCAGTCATTTAAAAGGTAGCTCACCCCCCTCCCTGTCTCAGTGCTATGACATGGAAAGTGAATCCATTTTAGATCAGATGTATCAGTGCTTGGCTCTAAACCTTTGACCCTTTCCAGCTATTATGAACTTGAACAAATAATTTCAATGCTGTGACCCTCATTTTCTCATCTGTAAAAATAGGCTGGTGAGGAGTTCCTTCATTGGTGGTTAGGATTGAGATTAAGTTTATTAAGCATGTAAATTAGATGTTTAACTATATAGACTACACTGAAGGGAACACCTGCAGCCCTGCAAAAAGCTCTGTATTCTATTCTTTATTGCATCTTGTTTAGGATAAATCAAACAAAAACATAAACACAATTTTGCTGTTTCAATTGTTCCTTTGATAACATGGTTTTAATCTAGGATATTGTCTGGATTCAAATCTTGGCTCTACTCTTTACAATTTAAATGGCCTTTCTGTACACAAATTCGCTCATCTTTAAAGTGGGTTTTACTGAGAGATTAAACGAGTTAATACAAATGAAAAGCTTACAGCATTCCCCGTGTTTATGGAGAGTAAGAATGTGGTCACTGATCCCCAAAGGACCTCATCAGCATCATATGCTTATCAGTGAACTAATCTGCAGTAAATCTTTTCAAGTTATTGAAAAAGATATATTTAAGTAAGAAACAAACAATAGAAACACTTCTGAAAATATTTTGGAGTTATTTGTTTATAAATACTAAAAAGTAATGGCATATGCGTAATACGAGTCAGCAAAAAAAAGTTTACATTTTTAAAACTAAACTTCATAGGCACATGTATACATATTACATTCATTTTATATTTAAAATGCTTCTCCCAAATGGAAATACTCATCTTCATTGGGGCTCAAAGATAGCATTAAGCCTCTAAAATCTTGAATTTACATAAATATAATACCTGCAAGTACTATTACTAGATGTTCCAATAATGCTAAGTATTTTTTACAGCATCTATTGAAGACATGGGCAAACGATGTTCTCAGTGTCGATCCTTCAGAGTGTAGTTTATTCCTGATATCACTACAACCGCCTATCAAACCTAGCGTTGGGATGTTTGGCAAGGAGGGGCCAGGAAGACATCTAGCAACACTAAAAAACTAATATTATAATAACTGATCATTCAGAGTGCCATGAGAACGCTCCAAAATATCCTTTCACAGAACACCCAGAGGAAATTAACTGCTCAACTTGCTTTGTAGGTAGAAATGGGTGATTCAATGTTTTAGAACTGAGTGTACTAGTAGAAAACGACTGCTTAGCTTTGCAACAATTATTATGAGATAAGCACATGGAACCAACTGGTAAAAAAGATACAGTATATACTGTGAGGAAAAGTAAGAGGTTATCACGGTGGATTTAATATATACAACATCTTGGAAAAGTTTATAAACTTGAAGTTTGGATATACTAACTTCTCATATGAGTATAATCTTTTTGCAGACCACAAATAGTGTCTTCTTTCAGAAAAGTATAAATCCTTCCCAAGATACAACCAAATATACTCCAATTATATGTCCTAATATGTATTCAGCACTTTAAGATAATTTTTTAAAAAGCAGTACAGGTGATTCCTAAAAAGATTTATATATTTATATATTCATCCATTTATTAATTTACTTATTCAAATAATATTTAAGTATCCAGTAAGTAGTAAGGAAAATGACCATTTGTAAACTGCTATTTACAACAAAGGAATCTTCTTCTATAGAAACAGTGTTGTGTGAGATTTCATGCCCAAGACAATCCACAAAATGACACCTATGATAGTTCATTGTAGTGTAAGACAAGTTCATCTATATCTAAATGCCATGTGTTTCCACAAGAAAGTGTAATCAGAATTTCCAGCTGTGATTCTAGAAAATAAATATTCTTCTATCAGAAGTAATTCCACAATATAGAAGAACTTCATTTCTATGTAACTCAATACACCTATTTTGTCATATGATCTGAAGTTAGGACCTCCTAGAATTTTTAAATTATATTCAAATTATATACTCTTAAAGTATAAAGATGGGAAAGTGAAGATATGGTTTTCAATATCATTTTAGTCTCCTTTCTTTATAAATAAATTTTATTCCAGGGAAGGGAAGAGAACTGGAATTATACCAAACACACCACAACGAGATTGACAGTAGTCAAGTATTTTTTACTAATAAAATAGATGTTAGTTTAAAAATGCTGTTTAAACAGTTTATGGAAATACTTTTTAAAAAATCTTCTCTAAAAGAAAACCCCATATTATTCTGCAGTTTGGTATAGCATAGTGGTTATTATCTCAGGACCTGGCATCATAGAGGACTTAAAGTAGTATTCTATCTCTCACATTTTAGCAAAGTTAAACAATGTCTCTCAATTTCAGTCTCCTCATTTGTAAAATAGATATGAAAACTTTACTTACCACTTTGGGCTTTTGTCATTATTAAATAATTCAATCTACATAAAATGTTCAGTATATTAGTTAATCCCATGGAATATACTCAGTAAAAGTTAGCTATGAGTAGTTACAGAGTTTATTTTTGGGGTGATGGAAATGTTCTGGAATTGGATAGTGGTAATGGCTGTACAATCTTGTGAATATACTAAAAATACTGGATCAAAGAAATCAAAATAGTAAATTTTATTTTATGTTAAATTTTTTTATGAGAATTATATCTCAATAAATAACAAAATAAATGAAAACATTAGCTATTGTTTTTTTACTCTAATAGATATTAATATATACAAAATAATTTGTGTATGCAATAGAGATATTTTGCTTTTTTTCCTTCTTCAAATTGAGTGGAACAAAGTCTCCTATAAAAACTTTTTCTCAGAAAAGATTGCATTTTTTCAGTTACACCAGTAATAATTGAGGGTGGAGTAAGCAACAGGAAGAGTTAGATAAATGATGTGATAAAAGATGATGAAGTCAACTGGGTTACAAACATGCTGCCATTTCATGGTTTAGGTGCATAGTTATACACAATTATGGCTAAAACGTAACAATCTTTGCAGAGTCACAAAATAGGATAAGGCCTAACATCCAATCCCACTGAGCTACTACGATAGGAATAGGCACTGGAAAGTTAGTCATTGAATCCACCCAATTGTTTGGAATTCAAATTTTACCTGGGCCAGATTCTGACTTCATTACATATATTAGATGAATGACATTAGATAATATAGGTTTAGTATACCTCATTTTTCCAATTGGTCAAATAGAGGTAAGTTACAGGCTTCCTAGAATGAGTTCAGTAAACTCATCGTCTTCCCTTCTGCCTACTGCATTACCTTCAGCGGTTATCTCATTCATACTTCCAGTTCAGGCCCAAACACTTAAGTAGTTCTGGTCTATTTCCCCAACCACTCTGAGTGACATAAGAACAGCTTGGTGCAATTTTACATTAATTAGTAATTAGTCCATTCACTATACAAATAAACTTGCTATGTGCCTTGGTACTTACTTACATAGTAAGTATATAGTGACTAGTGACTAGTGACTCTTTGACAGAGGCCAATAGTAAGTAGAACGTCCAAGACCAATTTTTCTGATTTCTTGCCAGGGTTCTTTCTGTCTCCTCACAGAGTCTCTTGAGAAATTCAAAGGTTAAACTTGACTAAAAGAACTTGAATTGGGGCCAAAACATTACAAAAAAGGAAAACTAATGGAAATAATTTAATTTGTATCTCCCAGACATATTATTGTACCTGAACATTAGATAAAAGAGGCTGAACGCCTTTAATAATTGTAATACATTGAAAGAAATTAAAAGGACTTCTTTTTCAGTGTAGCACATAAAATGTGAACTATGTGGGGGGAAAAAAACATTCTCAGTAAAGTCCATTACTTTACTTCAAGGGCAGAACTGTCATACTTTTGACTGTGTGAACTACTGAACAAAAATAAAGTGCAATATAAAAGACGTTAGAAAAATATTTCAAATTAAAGGTGTATGATGAAATAATCCATTATTTAGAAATCTTTTCTTTTTTCACATGACAGGGTATGCCCACACTTATGAAGAGTGAAGAATAATAGCTACAAGACAGTAAAAGAAATTGCTCAGCTGTTTCATGTAGGGAAAAACACACTTCAGCCTGAAGCTAAGAATATCCTCCAAATATAGTGCGGATTCTAGGCTCAGTATCTATTTCATTCTTTAAAATTTGCTTTTCATGTTTCAAATTAGGAAAATTTTAGGATTGTTCTACATAACTGTCTCAACATCTGAACTCAACTTATATAGTCTTTTATTCATTTCACTACCAAGAACTTGAGATTTGGTATTAACCAGTATAGCAACTTTACCAAGTACCCAAGTCATTCAGTAAACCACCAAAATATAGAATTATATTGAGATAGGTCCTAAGTTCCTCAGTGGAGAATGTATATTGATCCAAAGTAATTACCTAAAGGGCAAAATTTTCTATGGTAATTCCTTAAACTCTTCAGGGAAATTAAGTCATGCACCAAGGGTTTTTTAAAAGTTTATTTTGATAGGTTTTCCTTAACTATTTTTGCATTTGGTAGCCTAAATAAATAAAGTTTCAGTGTTATAGGAAGTGCCACAATATTCAGCAGCATTTCAAAGATTGAAGTTTACATTTGAATCAAAACTCATACCTCAAAAACTGGAATAGATGAAAGGCATGACAAAAATTGTAGAAAGCAGGCTTTATAATGCTACATTTAATTGATTCCATAATGCAAACTTTTTTCATTTGTTAAAAACTGTGGAATGGGGTTGTATTCTACAATGAATGGCATCATGTAATTGGCAGTATTTTTCTTTCTTAGTGGAACATAAAACATTGGTGTATGTTACAATCACCATATTCTATATAAACAATCATTTATTTCTTAAACCAATCCATATAAGAATCCTCAAGAAAATTAAAATTGAAACAAATACATGAACCTTTTCATGTTATTGTTATGAAATAAGGCAGTGTAACTAACTGTCCAGAGAAATGTCAGACTATTTCTGATATTAGTCATTGCTGTCATATAGATACATACTATTTCTATAGGTATGTCTGGTTTATGTTAAACAAGAGACTGAAGTTTGACCTCTCAATGGGAAAAAAAAAGACTTCAATGAAATATGGGCAAAACTCAATGAAATATAGGCCATAAATATGATGTAAGAACAGATGTGGAATTTAGGATTTATGGGAAATGTTTAGGTGCTTTTACTAATTAACTGCATAGTTTGAGGGAATCTTTTAACTTCTCTCTTTTGTAAAATGTAAGAAATTATTTCTGTCTCTCTGGCAAGATTTGGGATGTCCCAATAGTAAAAGGAAAATTGTGTGAAAGTGTTTCATTGAGAAGAGTTAATTATTTAAGCTACTATATTTAAAATGTATCTCTCTACTGACCAATTCAATATTGAGCCTTTCAGTACTGGAGTTTGATTTTGAAATTATTCTGAAGATACTGCAGTAGAGTTATAGTTAGGAAATGGTAAACAGAACTTACAAATTAAACTGTGAACCTTTCTTCCCAAAATAGAAACTTAAAGTATTTGTTCCTTTTGATTGGTACGATAAAGTCTTAAAGGCCAAACATCTTCAAGTTCATTCAAAATGAATAGCCATATGGCAATTAGTAGATTGAAAATACTTACCCCAAAATACTTTATTTTTCAGAATAATTTATTTGGAGACTTTTTAGGAATGATGAGAAATCAGAGCCATTTGTTGCTAAGACAGATTATGATTATAAATCCATATCTTCATAAAATAGAGTGGTTATTTCTCATTTTCCTAGATGAGCAGGACAGGAATCCAGCTTATTCAAAAGTAGCATTATCATTTAGGAACAAGCACAAAAGAAGTTGGTTAGCAGAGCCTCTCCTCTTTATTCTCAATTGAAATTATTAACTGATCTTTTAAAAGACCACTCTTAATGACCCTGGATTCAGAATTATATTATAGTACAAGGTTTGCATGAACATCAATAACCTAAAGTCTATTGATCTGCACTTGACTTTTGTACACAAAGTCAAAGGCCAAGAAAATGCTGATTAAAGGAACAAACTATCTAATGCATTTTCTGCCAGATTCCTTTACAAAATGGTAAAGAAGGTCACAGTAGAGCATAAGTGAATGTCCATGACTAACATCCACCTGGGTCTCATGTAAAACACTGGCCAAAGAAATATTGGCTTACTGTTTCTTAAGCAATAAACGGCACATATTTCTGAATAAAATGTCCATATAGAGATATAATTGCCCATCTCCTTTCATTATTGTTTGTTTGATTTTAGGAATTGCACAGTATAGCTTTTGAATTCAGAAAAGGTAAGTAAAAATCCCTACTTGATAGGGAATTGTAGACCAATCAATTAATTATAGAGCCACACCCTCCAACATTTCTCTCAAAGCATCATTGAAGTGATTTTCTGCTAAGGCAATATTGTAACTGGCTTAAGTCATACAACATTATAGTCAAAAATACCTGTAATTAGTTAGAAAGCATTGCTACTGTCAAATAACATAGTATTAAAAAAAAAAAGAAAAGAAAAAAAGTTTACTTAAAAATGTGTTTCTAAAGCTTCCAGAATTGTAGGATTGGTTTTTTTGGTTCAAGTATTTGACTCTTTCCGTCTTCCTTTTTATTCTATTTATTTTAAAAATGTTTCCTTCTTTCCTTAGGTATCAATATTCTTATTAAATTCCAACCTGTAAGAGACCAAATTCTGTATTAGTCAGCCAAAAGGGGTGCTGATGCAATGTACCAGAAATCTGTGGCCTTTAAAAAGGGTATTTATTTGGGGGTAAGGGTTTATAGTTACAAGGACCTAAAGAGTTCAACTCAAGGTTAGTTCCTCACCAAAGTCTGTTGCCACGTGTTGAAGCAAGATGGTGGGCAATATCTGTGAGGGTTCAGCCTTCCTCTTTCCTCTTAGGGCTTCATGGGCCCAGCTTCTTCAGATCTCAGCTGTAGTCTGGAATAGGACTCCTCTCTCTTCCTCTGGGGCTTCTTTCCAAGGTCAGCTGTAAACTATCAGGTAAATGGCTCATCTCTCTTCCCAGGGACTCTGCCATGTCTATGGAGCTATCTCTTCCTCTGTATATCCTCTCTGTGTATCTACTTCTGTGTGAGTATCTGTTTATATAACCCACTAAGGGAGTGGGGACTCAAATTGAGTTGCCCTAATGATGTGGTAGAATCAAAGCCTTAATCTTGACATAATTTAAGCAAAGGCATCTCAGCTGAAGCTAATACAATCAAAGGGTATCACGCCCAGTGGAACAGACCAGTTTATAAACATAATCTCTCTTTTTGGAATTCATAAATAATCTCAAACTGCCACAGTGACTTTAATGTGAGATTACTCACAAGGCACAGAATCACTGAATTTGAATAAGAGCAGAAGAAAGCTTTTAACATAAATTTGACATGATTTTCCCAATTCATAGAGCCACTTCAAGCTGAGGTATTGAAAAATCAATTTCATGTGATGTTCTATCTTAAACAATCATTTATGCCTTAGACTAATCCATCTCAGAGGCCAAAGCAAAAGTAAAATCATTAGAAACAAACACATGATTTTCTTTTTTTTTCCCTAAAATTGGAGGATAACTGTCCAGAAAAACATATCTCATTTCCTGTTCCTGATATTAGTCACTGCTGTCACATTGTCACATAGACATACCATATCTATAATCATGTTTGGTTTATGTAAAATAAGAGAATGTAGAGCTTGACTTTTCAAAAGGAATTGTAGTAAGAAATTAAAATAATGGTTCTCATGGCAAAAGACTGCTGTGATGACAGTAAGCTAATTTTCAAGGCCTGAGAATTTAAAAAATGTTTTGACAACCAACAGTGAGAAGCTTTCATCCTTATTTCACTCTTACACTAAGTGCAAGGTTTTTATGCATTTGTAATCATAGCCTCTTCAGATGCAAGAATATTAGCATTACTTATTTGTCTTCTATTATCGCATAAAGGTTTCTCACACTTTAGAGTGTTCTATATACTGGTTTAAATTCATTTCAATAATAATAAACATCTAAGCAGAATCTTGCAAGCCTTAAGGTGTCAGTATAGAAATTTGAAGAAAATAGAACTCTAGGCACAATCTTAAAAAAGGAAACAGGCATAGATGAGATATTCTGTCACTTTGCTGGTTCTAAACAAATTCATGTATGAAGTCTCACAATGACACTTCAAATAGTGGAGGAATGCTTTCACTTTAATGGATTTAACTTAATATATTCTCTTTCTTTTTCAATGCTAAATCTGCAAAGCACAGTGGAATAAAAATTATGTGTCCAATATTCCATATATTTAGGATAATAAATTATTTCAGTACATTTTATTATAGTCTGGAGACATCTGTCAGGTCTCATAATTGTCCAGCATTTTTCTTCAGGACCTATGAATGCATCATCAGTATCATTCCCAGATATCACCTCTGATATTGGCTATGCATTAGGAAAAAGTATATCAGTCCTATTGACATGAATACCAACTTCACCCTTCTCATGACTCTGTCACCCACTGGATTTCAATACAGAAAACTAGGAAGTGAGGCTTTCTCTACATATCAGGCTGCATGGACAACAAAGAATATATGAGCAAAAGTGAAGACTGAACTAACATACATAGACTTTATTATTCAAATGCATAAAACATATCAATGTTAACCTGAGGGATTAAAACAAATTTTATACTTAAAATTTATAGTTATGTGTTGCATGGTAATGAGCCATAATTAGTCAGCAGTTCACAGGCATTACTGTAAATGGCATTATTTTTATACAACCAAAATGTGTTCTCCTGCACTAATCAATATATATATGTATAATAGCAAGTCCAGTTTTTTAATTGCCATTACCCTAGCCACACATAACTCTCACATTTGAATATATTAAAGCATAGAGGGCATGCATGCTTATTCCTACCACTACTCACTGCCAGTGGTTCTTTTGCCAATGCACCCAGTCTCTCTGGCTAAGTGTTGACACACCAGGGATCATCTCATCTATTCCCATCTTGTATGTCTTCTGTCCGCCCTTCTCCTTTACACAAACACACCTGAGGAAACCTATAACTGCGATGGATGTTCAAGGGACTTACAGCAGTAGAGTTGTGCATTGACCATTCTGATCAAACAACAACATTAAAACTAACTAGGCAATGGTGTCATTTCTTCTATGCTACTGGAAATTTATGGGTACTGGTCAAACTTATAGGGTAATAGGAAAAGTTACTAACATAGAGATTGACAATTCTGATCCATCTCTCCTTTTTCCTGAATCTATAAAACCACCAATGTGATGAGAAACATTTCCCATAATCACCCCTTTTTCCTACTGCTGCCAGAAGCTTTTCACAAAGGGTACTTCTTGCCCTGTGTATTAGTCAGCCAAAGGGGTGCATTTGCAAATATACCAATAATTGGTTGGTCTTTATAAAGGGTATTTATGGGGCCGGCTCGATAGCCCAGTGGATAGGGCGCCGGCATACCACATGGGAGGCCCCGGGTTCGGTTCCCCGGGACCTCTCCTAGCGGGCAGACCGCCTTGAGAATGGCAAGCTGCCATGGGCGGGCCGGAGCCGCCGTGGGCAGGGCAAGAAGCTGCCACGGACATGGCAAGAGCCGCCACGGGCAGGGCAGGTCGCCCGCAGATGGAGCGCAGCCAGCCACCCACGAACTGAAAAGCCGGCCGTGAACGGACGCAGAGACCGCCCACAAGTGGGGAAAGCCACGCCTGCGCAGTGACCACTCTCTCGGCGCGTCGCCGCAGCGGGGGAGAAGGGGAGATATGTAATAAAATAAATAAATCTTTAAAAAATATATATATATAAAGGGTATTTATTTGGGGTAGAAGCTTACAGTTACTAGGCCACAAAGCATAAGTTTCTTCCATCACCAAAGTCCATGTATTGGAGCAAGACAGCTGCCGACGTTTTGCAGGCTTTTGGGGTTCCTCTCTTCCCAGGGCTGCAGCTATAGACTATCAGGTGAACAGCTTGCTTGTCTTCTCCTGGGGCATCCTCTCCAACATCAGAACTGCTTCTCAAATCTGCTTCTCAAATCTACTTCTCAAATCTTTTGCCTTGCCTTTTATACTTGGGACCACACCCAGCAAGGGGTGGGGCTCAACGCCCTACTGACATGCCCCAGTTAATGCCCTAATCATAACCCAATCATGTCCAGATGAACAGATCAGTTTACAAGCATGATTCAATATGGATTTTTGGGATTCATAATTACATCAAACTGTAACACCCTGCCTGGGCATGCATTCTTAAAGCTCAAAAGGAACAAGTGGAGTGTTTAAACCTCTTCAGATTAGCAGAGAGGAAGGATAGAATGCAGTTTGGTTCTGGGAGCAACTCACGGGTCATTTTAAGAAGCTTTCCTAATTCATATCTTGTATATGTGTTCTAAATTCAAGTTCTTGTAATGAGCTCTTAAAATCCCAAGAACTACTCTGTCAGCCCAACTTCAAGTATACAGAAACTGCACATTTAAAATACCTGGATGACATGCAAAGACATGTATTCAGCAAACTGTGATATTGGGATTTGAAATCTGAATTCTAATTATATGGTTAAAGATCAATGACTCTTCCACAGTTCCCACTATATAGATCTTATTCATTTTTACAGGTTAAAAACTTGAATCAAGAGTCAAATGGAATTCCAGAGGCAGCAAAAGCTAGTGAACTAGACTAAAGATAATCACATGCCAAAAAAATGGTCCTGGGACAGAATTAGTATTGCACGCTCATAATGCACACTAGCATAATACATGATCTGATAATTCATGCGGCAAATAGATATGTGTGACTTTGCTTAAGCCAGCTTTTTCCAAGTGTATGTGTGTGTATTCAGGGGCGTGTGTGGGTAAACTCTAACTAGAGACATTTATTAATTCCTCTTCCGTAAGATTTATTTTGGGAAATCCTTGTCTGCTAGTTCACAAGTAAGTATTATTCCTTGGTCTAGATTAAATTCTAGCATCAGACAAATTTTCCTGAAGAATGAGAGAGAAAATAACAACAAATTGAGAATTTCCTAAGTGCCTTTCATGCACCACCCCATATGCATAATAACTCTAAGTGTAAATACTATCGTTCTCTTCAATCTACAGATAAAGAAACCGAGGCATAGAAAGGTTAAGCATCCTTCCCAATGTCAGGTGGCTAGAATGAGTTGAAATTTGAACACAGGCAATCTAACTGCAGAGTGCATGCTGATGAACTCGGAGCTTTATTATTTTCCTAGTTAGGAAAGGCAAGTGGCAAGAACTGAAATGCTTTGATGAACTGGACACTCAGAAATACCATTCAAGAAGAGGATGATCTCAGAGCTACTGGGGTCCACATGAAAGAAAGTCAGGAATTACAGGGTATAAGACAAGTAATGAGAATTTCCTTGGAATTCTGGACCTTTGAGACTCTTTATTTTTCTTTGTAATGCTATTATCAGTGAGAAAGAGAAATATAAAATTTAAACGAACATGTAAGGATTTGGGTGGTAGCAGATAGGGATAGAAAAAAAAATCAATGGATATTGAGCACCTCCTACATTCTGTGCATCTGCCCCTCATGGACGAGCAGTATCTTGCTTTGTCTTCCCAAAGATCCTATGAACTAGGGACTGTCCTCCTTATTTTGTAAAAAAGGAAGTTGAGGCTTAAAATCATTTGGCAACTTGTCCATAGGTAAAACAAAAAGAAACAGAGTTGGCTTTTAAATTCAGATGGAACTGACTTAGCAGTTTCCCTTACAACATGGCCTGAGAAAGTACAGATGGAGATCATACTTGACTCATGAGCAAGAGGAACCAAGAAGCAGAGTAAGTATTAGCAGCCTACAAAGGAAGTAAAAGTAGATTTCATTCTGAATTGGCTGAAAGTAAGAAAAAGGGGTGTAAAAAAGCTCTTACTCCCCACCCCCCAAAATGATGCCTTCTTCAGGTTACATAAAAGGAATCCTATATCACAATATGATGCACTGTTTGGCAAGTCTAGAATAGGTGGCATCTCAGTTCCACTTATCCTCTCTGCTGCATGCCTCTGTACAGGATACAAACTGAATAACCGTAATAGTTGTCCTTGGACATGGGGAGCCAACTTAAGATTTGACAGGGAAGTCCAAGGCGGTAGCCATAGGAGTACAAGCTTCCATGATAAATCCCTTTCTTGTTTCTATTTCAAATCCTAGAGCCTATCAAATTGGCTTTAACTACAGTGCTTTGCACTGCTGTGGTTACTCTTTTCTGTATGGTATACCTTAAGGTTGAAATCAACCACATGAAAATAAAAATAAATTTTATATTGGAAAACCTATTGTGCAATGGAACAAATGACCACAATTGCACTCAGTAGGAATTATATAAAATCACAAATCCTAGCTAAAGCTGCAGTGAATTAGAGGATACATCTTACACAATTAAACAATCACAAAGTAGCCTGGTCTTAGGTGCTATCAAAGACCACCTTGAAAACATATATTTAAAGAAGTACTTGCTAATGCCCTACCTGCAAGAAAGGCAGCTCACATGTCCTCAAGCCAACCATACACATGCTGTGTTTTATAGATATGCTAAACAGGAGGCACCTTTATAATTTAAACCTTAATGTTAATTGATCATAGACAGAATGGTTTTTATCCGTTCTGTGCTAGTATTTACAAGTACATATAACAAATATGAAACTTCTAAAACCATTTTAAATCATTTCTCCTCCAGTCTAATTACAATGCAAGTTTGCTCTTTATGCCTTATAAAATCTTCCACTCTCTCTTTTTTCTCTCTCTCTCATTTTTTACACTAGTCATTATTTTGTGAAAACTCACACTGGATCAAGTTATTTCATCTAAAATTTGCCATAGATCCTTCAATATATTCTGTAGCCTCAGGTATTGAATATGATGAAATATTCCTCGTGAGTAGAAAACAAAAACAACTGTAAACAAACATCCGACATAGAACTCTTTGTTTTATTGTTAGGAGAGTGTAAATATAAAAAATAACACTAAGTTTATTATTAATTAAAAAGCAAAAACTAATATCGATATTATTAGTTTGCCTGTTAATCTTGGATAGACAAAACAGATCACAAGAGCTACAATTCTTTGCTGGTTTTAGTATCATAATTATTTATACTAATAAAATACTCACAAATAATAAATATAAATAAAATACTAGTAAAACCCTGAACTTCCTTACAGGTTTATCCTCAGAATTTCTGGTGCTCCCATAAGCTATTTATCATGAGATATGCAGCTGATTTTATTATTATTACCAATGTTGTAATTATTATTACTAATATCATTATTAAAAATATTAAAATTTTACCAATGGCAAAATAGGTTGAATGATTTGTTGAAACCATCTAGCCAGTTTAAGCTGAAAAGATAGGAATTTCTACCGGATAGGATTTAAACTGGGGTTAATCAGTCTCTGACCTGGTCTCCTATATGGCTAACTATAAATTTTAACTTTAAAGAGAGGATAGTGTGTAATAGGGCCTGCAATCCTGAGAAATTCTGCCTTGTACCATAGTATTTTGCCTACCCAGCTGTGAAAAAGTCATTTAATTCTAGTTGTCCCCTTCTGAACATGATAAGCTTATCATTGTATGAATTCTTATTGAATGTAAAAGAAATAGAAAAGCCAAGGAAACATACTAACTTATTTTGTCATACGCCTCCAGTTCACTCCATAAGTGTTTCAAAATAAATATAAATGAAAACAATTATATATATATAT
>PVKH010020281.1:0-14629 GCA_004027955.1 Chaetophractus vellerosus | reverse complement strand
TTCATCAGTCTTTCATCGGAGCAAACTCATCGAGGACCCTTCATCAGTCTTTCATCAGAGCCCCTGGCTTGCAGCCTGCCAGCGGAACCTGGACTTGTGTATCCCCACGGTCACGTGAGAGACTCTTATAAAATCTTATATTTTTAACAGAGATCTCGTGTTGATTCTGTTTCCCAAGAGAACCCTGACTAGAACACTCTGATTTCATTTTCTTTTTCAATATGTCTTTGGCTATGTGGGGCCTCTTACCCTTCCAAATAAATTTAGTTAGTTTTTCCAATTCATTAAAAAATGCTGTGTTGATTTTTATTGGGATTGCATTAAATCTGTATATTGGTTTGGGTAGGATAGACATCTTAATGATGTTTTGTCTTCTTATCCATGAACAGGCGATGTTCTTCCATTTATTTAAGTCTTCTTTGATTTCCTTTAACAGTGTCGTATAGTTTTCTATGTATAAGTCATTTACACCTTTAGTTAAATTTATTCCTAGGTATTTGATTGTTTTACTTGCTACTGTAAATTGTATTTTTTCTTGAATTCCTCCTCAGATTGCTCATTATCGGTGTAGAGAAATGTTACTGATTTTTGTGCATTGATCTTATAACCTGTGACTTTAGTGAACTCATTTATAAATTCTAGAAGCTTTGTTGTAGATTTTTCAGGGCTTTTTATGTATAGGATCATGTCATCTGCAAATAGTGAAACTTTTACTTCTTCCTTTCCAATTTGGATGCCTTTTATATCTTTTTCTTGCCTCAGTGCTCGAGCAAGTGCTTCTAATGTAATGTTATATAGGAGCAGTGATAGTGGGCATCCTTGTCTTGTTCCCAGTCTTAGAGGGAAAGCTTTTAGGACTTCACCATTAAATATGGTGTTAGCTGTGGGTTTATCAGGAAATGGTGCTGTATTTTGTTGAATGCTTTTTCTGCATCTGAAGAGATGATCACGTGATTGTTTTCTTTAGATTTGTTTATGTGATGTATTACGTTGATTGAATTTCTTATGCTGAACCATCCTTGCATCCCCGGGATGAAAGCCACTTGGTCATGGTGTATAATTTGTTTCATGTGTTGTTGAATATGATTAGCAAGTATTTTGTTGAGGATTTTATCATCTAGGTTCATTAGAGAGATTGGTCTGTAATTTTCCTTTCTTGTGGCTTCTTAGTTTGGCTTTGGTATTAGGATAATGTTGGTGTTATAGAATGAGTTAGACAATGTTCCTTCTACTTCTATTTTTTGGAAGAGTTTAAGCAGGATTGGTGTTAGTTCTTTCCAGAATATTTGGTAGAATTCACCTGTGAAGCTTCTGGTCCTGGGCTCTTCTTAGTTGGGAGGTTTATGATGTCTGACTTTACTTGTGATTGGTATGCTGAGTTCATCCGTTTCTTCTTTTGTCAGTATAGGCTGCTTTTGAGTTTCTAGGAATTTGTCCATTTCCTCTAAGTTATCCTAAGTGTTGGCATATAATTTTTAAAAATATCTTATGATACTCTTTATTTCTGTGGGGTCAGTTGTGATATCCCCTTCCTCATTTCTTATTTTGTGTATTTGCATCTTCTCTCTTTTTTTTGTTGTTAGTCTAGGTAAGGGTTTGTCGAAGAACCAGCTTTTCGTTTTATTTTTAATTTTTCTAGTGCTTTCTATTTCATTCAGTTCTGTTCTAATCTTTGTTATTTCCTTCTTTATTCTTCCTTTGGGGTTAGTTTGTTTTTGTTTTTCTAATTCCTCCAGGTGTGCAGTTAGGTCTTCAATTTTAGCTAGCTCTTCTTTTTTGGTATATGCATTTATGGCTGTGAATCTCCCTCTCAGTGCAGCTTTTGCTGCATCCCATAGGTTTTGATATGTTGTGTTGTCATTTTCATTTGTTTCAAGGTCGTTGCTGATGTCTTTTGAGATTTCCCACTTGATCCACTGTCTAAGCGTGTGTTGTTTAACTTCCATATCTTTGTGCCTAATCTTTTTCTGTGGCCCTTACTGATTTTCAGCTTCATTCCATTGTGGTCAGAGAAATTTTATAATTTCAATCTTTCTGAATTCATTGAGAATTTTTCTGTGGCCTAGCACGTGGTCTATCTTGGAGAATGATCCTTGTGCCCTTGAGAAGATTGTATATCCCGCTGTATTTGGGTATAGTGTACTGTATATGTCTGTTAGGTCCAGATATTCTAAGATCTTATTCAAAGTCTTTGTGTCTTTATTGATTCTCTGTCAAGATGTTCTGTCTAATGGTGATAATAGTGTATTAAAGCCCCCACTGTAATTGTAGAGGCATCTATTTCTCCACTTAATTTTTCCAGTGTTTGTCTCATATATTTTGAGACCCCTTGGTTAGGTGCATAAATGTTTATGATTGTTCTTTCTTCTTGAAAGATTACCTCGTTTACTAATATATAGTGTCCGTCTTTGTCTCTTACAGTGGCTTTGCATTTAAAGTCTATTTTGTCTGATATTAATATAGCTACTCCCCCCCTTTTTTGCTTATTGTTTGTAAGATTGTTTTCCAGCCATTCATTTTCAGCCTCCCTGTGTCCCTGGGTCTAAGGTAAGTTTCTTGTAGACAACATACAGATAGGTCATATTTCCTTATCCATTCTGCCAATCTGTGTCTCTTGACTGGTGAGTTTAATCCATTAACATTCAGTGTTATTATTTTCAAGGAATTACTTACATTAGCCATATTTTCTTTGGGTTTATGTATGTCATATGTTGTTTTTATTTCTCTTTTTGTCTTTTTAGTTGTTTTTACACTCTCCTCCAACTCTCTTTCTCCTGTTTTTTCCTTTCAACCTGCAGAACTCCCTTTATTATTTCTTGAAGGTCAGGTTTCTTATTGGTATACTTTTTCTCTTTTAAACAATTTATTGAAGTGTATCATTCATACATGAACTTATATAAACAATAAATGTTCAGTAAACATTGTGAACTTACAAAACAAATATGCATAATATCATACAGGGCTCCCACACATCATCCCACCACAAATACTTTGCATTATTGTGAAACATTTGTTAAGAAATTATGAAAGAGCATCATCAAAGTATCACATTTCTATAGTCTGTATGTTACTCCCCTATACTTTTTTTAAAGGATTTATTTATTTATTTATTTACTTTTATCCATTTTCAGCGCCCCCTGCTGTTTTTGCTGTTTTTGTGTCCTTTTGCTTTGCAACTCTCTGTCTGTTTCCTGTCCCCTCTTCTCATCCTTCTCCTCCTGTCTTCACTGGGATTCGATCCTTGGAACCTCAGATGTGGGAGAGAGGCGTTCTACCACCTGTGCCACCTCAGCACCTTAATTCCTGGTTTTTCGGCACGTCTCATCTTGACTCTCCCTTGTGTCACTCTCCTGTTACGTCATCATCTTGCTGCGTGGCTCACAGGGCCTGACGGCGCAGCTGTGCACAAGGCCTGATGGTGCACCCATGTGTGGGGCCTGGTGGCGCATCCACGTGAGGGGCCTGGGGGGCTCGCCTGCTTGCAAGGCCTGACAGTGCACCCACGCACGGGGCCTGATGGCCTGAATGCCTTCTATATTTTTCTTTTTATAATTTTTACTCGGAGGTTCTGGGGATTGAACCCAGTTCCCTCCATAAGGGAGACAAATGCCCAACCACCCAAGCCACATCCACTCCCCTGCTTTATCTCTTAACGTTGACCAAAGATACCTAGAGTTACAGTCATTTCCCATACAAGACGGTCATAATAAATCAGGCTTACTTCATTACCAGCATTCTAAAAACCAGACCTAGGGAGAAAAACTAGGTCTGGGGACACATACATGGTTTCTAATATAGCGGATGTTTAGCCTACCCTGATTATCACAAAATCAGGACAGTGAGAATATTCACAAGGCATACTCTCTTAATTTCTGTTTATCTGTGAGTATTTTGAACTTTCCATCATTTTTGAAAGCCAGCTTTTCTGGGTAGAGAATTCTTGGCTGGAAGCTTTTTTCTTTTATTACCTTAACTATGCCATAACACTGCCTTCTTGCTTCCTTGTTTTCAGATGAGAAATCAGTATTTAATCTTATTGAGCTTCCCTTGCTGCTTTAAGTATTTTCTCTTTGTCTTGACCATCAGACAGTTTGACAAGTATATGTCTTGGAGTAGGCCTGTTGGGATTTATACTGTTTGGGGTGTGCTGCGCTTACTGGACATGTACATTCATCTCCTTCAATAGGGTTGGGTAGTTTTCAGCCATTATTTCCTCCAACACTCTTTCTGTCTCCTTTCCCTTCTCTTCTCCCTTTGGGATGCCTATAATGCATATGTTTGTGTGTTTTCCACATCGCTAATTCTTTCCTCTGCCTATTCAAATCTGCTGTTACATGCTTCCACTGTATTTTTTATTTCTTGGATTGTGCCATTTATCACCATTATATCCGTTATCTTTTTATGTATGTTTGCAATTTCTTCAGTATGTTCTCCCAGTGTCTTCTTAATATCTTGATCTCTTTCTTCACTTCATTAAGTTGGTCCATGATATTTGTTTGGACGGCTTTGATTAGTTGTTCAGTGTTCTGCATCTCTTCTTGGTTTTTAGTTTGTTCATTGGACTGGGCCATGTCTTCCTGTTCCTTAGTATGATTTGTAATTTTTTGTTGCTGTCTGGTCATCTTTTTATCTTGATGGGTTTATTCAGTTGATTAGTTTCTCTCTCACCCTGTATCTTCTTAACATCCTTAATCTCTTTCGCCATCTTATTGGATTTATTAAGCAGTTTGCTTGAACATCAATGATTAGTTGTCTCAACTCCTTTATGCCATAATAGCTAGATTTTTATACTGTTGCTAGTTTATCCATTATTTGTAGTTAATATTGACACCGCTACTTTGTCATAGAAGCAAAATCTCCTTTTTTGTTTTGAAAATTATCTTCTGTGTAAAAAATTATTTCTCTCAAATTATATTTTCAAATTATATCCTCCTAACAGGTATAGCATGGCATGCTATGCTACTCATATATCTGGGTTACGACAGTTTTCATTGTCACTATGTTATGTCTAATGATAGAGGATCGAGAATATTTTCCCTTTGAAAGTAGTTAATGGAAGTGTACCTTAACCTTATGATTCTGTACATCTGTTTGCATTTACATTGATCCTAGCTTAAGTTGGAAAATGTCAAATGAAAGAAGTATTGTGAAGCTCACATAAACTTTGGTTTTCCTTTCATAACCAGACATTGAGACTTCAGTGATTGGATTCTTGTCAGTGGTTGCATGACACCTGCAGAGGGGAAGGAGCACCCCACCTCCCAAAGATTCTTAAGGGAGAGGGGTCCTAATTTGTAAGAAGGCTTGACTTAGAAAGGCTGGAAATTTTCCAAAATGTGGATTTACCCCAACACAAAAGCCTTGTTTTGAAATACCCTTTGAGATTGCTAATTGCTTTGCCAAGCCAAACAAGTTGTCCCGATAGAGAACTTGGTGAAGCCACTTAACTTGGACATGAATAAACGGATTTATGGCTCAGAGCAGAGGAAAGAGATGAAAGTTATACCTGTGTCAAATGATGTCATTTCTAGAATAGCTGACCTTTCTTCTGAGCATTATTAAGTAGGTCTTGGAAAGAAGGAAGGCATGCTATTTCTCTTCTAATGCATTTCACAAACTGCTAATGATGGTCTCTGCAAGAAGCTCCTGGTGTATTTGTTACATGCATGTGGTCAACATCCAGGAAGAATTCTTATATTGCAAACCCCTTTTAGAAATTTCAAAGTCCTAAAAATGGCAAACAGTTTCTTTGCCAAAGTGGATTTTGACTGAAAGGAAAGTCAAAGCTCTCTGTATACAAATATAGCACCTGCTTTGTCTGGCAACATATCTGGTTTTGCAACTTTGATGAAGTAAGAAGGTTCATCTGCCACTGTGGCTGGAACTTTCTGTGCCAGCATGTATTGATGTCAAAGATGCAACAATCCTGAAAGACTGCTTTGGAAGCCTTCAAATTCATCAGGGCTGAGGCCTTGAGCCACTGGCCGTTTCAGGAGGTTTTTTTTTTTTTATGAAATGGAGCAGAACATGAGGTTTGCTTCAACTACACAGAAATTCACTGACTTTCCAAAGGAAGGGACAAATCTTGAAGTGCTTGACTGAACTTCAGACTGAAGTTCTACTTTTTATTTCTTTGAAAGGAAAGGAAAACCCACAAAACAGTTTGAGAAAGAAGAATTCATTCATAAGCTGGCTTCCTTACTAGATATTTTAGCCATGTAAATGAGGTAAATTTTTCAATTCACCATTATAGATGTTGCTGAAAAATGGGCATTTTTGGTCACGCTGCCCTGTAGAAGAGGAGACTTGAGTGGACAAGTCTTCAAACTTTCTACTGCTGAAGAAATGCATGTATAACCTGAGAGTGGCAGAGGCATGTTAAGTCCCCAGCAGCAGAAAGCTATAGACACCTGGAAGCACTGCCCATCTCTTTTGAAGGGTACTTCTTCTTAGTGAAACATACACAGGGAGTGTGGATTCCTAATCCTTCCTTGGGGACAAGCCCATTAATCAAGGAGACTTGACATTGCTTTCCTCAAGGACTCAAGAAAAAAGAAAATGATACAGCATGAATTCAGCTGGAAAATGCTTGTAGAATGGTGTTGTTTTTTGGCACTTTGACATACCCTGACTTTGCTAGTGATTTGGTGTACTACTGCCTTCCTGTGGGAGTCAGGGTTTTCAGTATTTGTTGGTATCAAAACAAAAAAGGTCAAATTGACTGAATATCAAGATGTCATATGTGTTTTATGTCAAGGAGTGTTTCAGATTCTAACTTAACATTCATTAATAATCATCATTATAACTGTTTACTGAATGATTACTATGTGTCCAGCACTATTCTAATAACATGAGTCAACCCATTAAATATTCACAACAATTTTGTAAGGAGGCACTTTTATTATCCTCATTGTCAAATGAGAAGACTGAGGCCCAGAGAAGTTGAATAAACTGTCAAGAGTCATAGGGCTGGTTAAGTGGTAGAGCCAGATTTAAATGCAGGCGGTCTGGTCCCCTGACAACTGCTTACCTCATGCCATACTGCAGCAAGCTTTGTATTATTGTTCAATTTTTATCTCATTTTCACAATTTGGGTTTCTTTTTATTCTTTTCAGGAGGCTGGTATTAATTTTTTTGTATGAAAAAAACGAGAGTGCAAGAGAGAGAGTAGGGGTATGAGATAAACCTGTGAAAAGATTTCCATTTGAATTTAATCTTAAGATAAATTCTGTGTAAAACTTCACATATCTTTCTTGCATTTTACTGGGAAGGGAGCCCATATCTTTCATTAGATTCCCAAGGACCCTGAGACCCAAAGACAGGGACCATATCAACATTATCTTTCTAGCACTATGCTGGGCACATAGTATTTGTGCAGTAAATTTTCATTGACTCATTGAATAAAAAGGTGCAGTGCTTTAAAAGAGGAATCTCCATTGTCTGGAAAACTCACTTTTTCAAAACATTTCACTTGCAGGTAGTTGATACAGGATAACACTCATTCAGTCAACAACTAGTTATTCAGCACCCATAGTGGCTAAGTTGTTAATTAGGAGGTGCACATACAAAGGTGAACATACTAGATTCCTAGGAACTACTTTTACACCATTTCTTATATTCTTTAGAGGGAAGACAAACAATTCAACAAGGAATTCAATAAGGAATGGCAAAGGCTATTGTTAGGAAATTACAAATGCCATCTGAGCACATAGAAAGAGTGCTCAATTTAGTCTGGGATCATGTTGGATCCTGGAAAGCTTGTCTAAGCAAATGGCCCTGAGGAATGAAGTAGAACTGGTCAGGTGAAGGCAAGGGGAAAGAGTGTTTCAGGCACAGAAAGAAGCAAAGCCTGAGGTGAGAGAGAACAAGACAGGGAGGACAAAGAGAAAACGTTCAGCATGGCTGGACCACACTCCAGAGACTGGTGTCAGAGGTGAGCTGGAGAGCCAGCCAGAGGTCTGAACTGGAAGACCCTTGTTTGCCAAGTCAAGCAATGGGAAGACACGAAGGGATTCAAGTACAGGAGAGCCATAATTGGATTTGCATTGTTTACAAGGATTGCTCTGGCTGCTCTGTGGAGAATGGATAGGTGGTAGAGAGAGAAGTTCAGAGATTATTACATGGTCTAGGTGAAAAGATAGAATGGCCTGTGTGAGGATAATGTAGTAGAAAAGGGGAGCCACACATGGATGAAAGAGATCTTTAGGTGCTGGAATCTGCAGGCCTTGGTACTTAGTTGGATGGGGATGTTGTGGGAGATGGAGGAATCAAGGATATCTGAAGTTTTTGGTCTGGGTGATTGGGTAGCTGGTAAGGAAAAACAGTTGATGTGGGGTTAGGGAAGAACATGGGAATTTAGTTTTGCCCATGTTGAATTAGAGGTGCCTATGAGACACTCATATGAGATTTCCAGTGCCAGAAGTATGACTATGTAATTAGAATACTTTTTTCTTAGAAGGTTTAAGTTGGGCTGTTCTGTGGACCTAATCTGCATGCCTTTCTGCAGAAATCTAGTTTCTTAGAAGCAGTTGACTTGTCCTTCAACATGAGGATCCTTAGGCTAGTGAATGGATCTTGGGGGCTGAGTTTCTGCTGGAGCTTCTGTAGCAGCCAAAGTGTCTCTGGGGAGTTGGAACCCTAGCAGGACTGGGGAATGAATCACTTAAAGGGCAGCCTTAGGAGAAGTGATCTTAGTGATAACCAGAGCAACTGGATTGGGGTGAAGTTGAATTCCAGAGAGGAATCTTGGTTAGGATCCCTGATTGCTTAGAACCCTCCAGAAAGGAAGGGGAGGAGTCAGGGCTCAAACATCTTATCTTGGTGAGGTAGTGTAGCATACTGGTTAATAGCATGAATTATGGTTCAGATAGAACTGGGTTTGAGATCCTTCTTCACCACTAACTAGCTGTGTGAAATTGGGCAGGTTACTTAATATCTCTAAATCTTTAGCTTGTCTGTAAAATGGGTAATAATAGTACCCACTTCATAGGGCTATTGGAAGGATTCATGTGATAATGGATTTAAATCCTTGCCTAACACTCTGGCTGGAACATAGTCAATGCCCAGTAAATGGTTGCTGCTGATATTCCTTCACCTCTTTCTCTTTTTCTCCTTCCCTTAATTGTTGTTGTTGTTATTACCTATATGTCTCTCAGAGATGTTTTTGAACTGCTCTTAATCTTGAATCCCAGTCCTATGGATTTAGGAAGGCCAGAGCTTTCTCACTAGATCTGTGCAGTTTCCTGGAGGCTTATTTCTTCTATGTATAACACTTCTACACTGCACCATAGTGACACAGAGGTATACTGCAACACCTCTTCAAGTTCCTCCTGAAGAATCTGTCATATGAAGTGTTAGGCAGCTTTGTAGATTTTATTGAAAGGGAAACTTGGGAGCCACCCAAACAGTTTTAACAGGCACCTGTAGGCATCTCTATTTCTAAAATACCCATTAACTATCCCATCATTGTGGGTCCCTTAGCTGATCCCAGCCTTTCCAACCTTCTCAGCTCTTAGAGGTGTCGGGATGTTTTTAGTTTCAATCCAGCTTGACACAAAGGGGCATTTGCTGTGAGGTTCATGGAGTGTCTCACAGAAATTGAAGGTAGAAAGAGGCTGGAATTAGTCTTTCATCCATCTTCCCTCTGTCCTTTCTCATCCTTCTCTCTTGTGACTTTTCCTGGGTTCCTCTGTCTCCCTGGTATGCAAAGGGGACACAGATAGCTGCCCAAGAACCAGTGTCCTTCAAGTGTCCCCTTGTCCTAATATGTCATTTGCCTCTTAGGGATCTTCCAGCTCTGAAACCTTCTACTCCAATCATTGCCTTTCGTATACATGTTATGCAGACTTCTAAAGGAGGCAGCAGTGGTGGTGGGGTAAGGAGCCAGTTGGATGAGTGATGGCTCCTGTAAATTAATGGCTTAAAATCATCCACGTTAAAACAGGCTGTCTTTATTTTCACATGGCTTAGGTCAGATGTAGGAATACTTGGCATTAGGAAGTGAGCTTTACACAGCTCTTTGGGGTTAATAAAGATCCCCTTATACAGGAGTTCATTCTGTATTTTCCAGCCTTTTCCTGTGGTCTCTGATGACCATGCCTCCTCCCTAAGGGGTAGAAGTCTGCTGTGGATGATTCCAGAAAGCCAGTGGCCAGTCTGGACCATTGGGTTCTGTGGAGGCTCTTCTCGAGACCACCTTGGGTGGAAAGAGTCCCAGTGCCACCATGGGTGGTCATGGAAGCTGTGGCCAGGACAGGGTTGCCTTGCCTGGGAAATGAGAGTGTCTGCCCTGGTGGCTGGGGGTGCCTGTGTGTGTTCCCAGACCAAGAACCCATTTTTTTATGGAAGTGCTCTTGCTCTGGACTCTTAGAATTCAGTAGGGTACATATACAAATTATAAGTCTAACTAGAAAGATTGCATTTTCAGTCCTTTATTTATGTCTGGCTGATATTTAAAAAGCCATTTAGGTAACTTCTGACTAGTTTTGTACCTGTATGCAATTGAGACAGCTGGGTTGACTCTCCTTCCCACCCCAAGATGTTTTAAAAAATAAATACTTTTTAATGGGATTTTGCATGCCAAGATTTAGGCTGAATGTCAGAAAATAAAAATGGGTTGGTATGTAATGGGAAGGTTAATAGGCGACTAGTCCCCCGTGCCCCCATTGCTTGCCAAGTGGTCCTGACAGCCCCTTCCTGCCTATAAATACTTGGGGTTGCCTCATTGGCAGGTCAGCTCATGGGGCAAGAAGCAGCCAGATGATTTTATGAACCGTAAATGCAAGCACCAAACATCGTCCAAAATTCATTAGTGTTTTTTTGGAATTACAAATAGCACTGTGTTGTTTGCCTTCTGACTAGACAGGCGGACAGGCAGGGCCTGATGGCAGGGGCACAAAGGGCTCTGAAGTCCCTACTCTTTTGGGAAATAAGAGTTTAAGTAAACTTTTAATTTATAGCTGGAGATTGTTTCTTTCTCCTGAGTGTAGGTATTGAAAGTTTGAATCTTTAGATGCAGACTGGCTTTTCCTTCAGTGGAAAATATGAAGTTCTTGGATAAAACCTACTCATAAAATGAGTCGTAATCTCTTCGTTTTGTTTTGTTTTTTTTCCCTTGTGTCAGGCTTCTCAGCTCTGCGTTGTGGATGAACTTTTAGGAGGGGGACAAAATGTTATGCCCAGATATTCCTCTGCACAAAAGAAATTGCCCTGTTTCCCCTTGACCCTGCCCCACTTTTCAGAGCACAATATACCCCTCTGCCAGCCTTCCCTCCTCTTGGACCTGAAATACTCAGGGCTCAGGCTGTGACCAGCCCCTGTCTGTAGCACCCTATGGTTCATTTCAGACCCCAGGTGATGCTGTGAAGTATTGGTGAAGTTGTAGAAGCCTTTAAGCTGGCTGCCTCTCTGAAGTGGATGTGGTCAGAACATGGCTGAAGCAATCTCAGCTACATATATTTGCTGGAGTTAAGATTTAGACAGCCTTTGCAACTCTGAGTAGTATCTGGAGGAAGGCTGCTGTACAAGGTGGCTGAGGACACCAAGTAGAATTGTAGATTTGAATATAATTAGAGTAGAAATTCTTCCAAATGAGAGTCATGGGGCTTATTTAGGCATTCCTGGGGCCTGCTTGAGATGGTGGGTTCCATGCTTATTACACAGTCATTCAGCACATATTGACCAGGCATATCCCTGCCTGGTGTTACAAGATACTCAAGGATGAATGAGGAATCCCTGCTCTGGTGGGAAAATTAAGAAATTTACATAAATGGTTACAAGAGCCACACTAAAGGAGACAGACTAAGTGTTGTCTAGGAGGGGAGAAAATACATCTAGCTGGGAACAGCAGGCAAAGTATCCTGGAAGGGTTTGCATTTGATTGTGGCCTGGAAGAATTGGTATGATTTGGATACAAGATAGGAAGAAAGGGCATTCCAGGAAGAAGGAACAGCTTGAATACAGGTAAGATAGTTGGGAAGAAAGTGGCATGTACAGGGACCAGTGAGCTTATTACAAAGGAAAGGTGAAGGGCATTGTAGAAAATAAGGCTGGAGAATAGGGTATTCCCACTGTGGAGGCCTTGAAGGCCATACCCTGGCTCTTTGAATTTGATTCTGTATGTCCTTGCAGAGCAAGGAAGGGAGCCTGTGATCCCTCCCAAGGAGCTGTGTTTCCTTCAGGAAACTGACTGGGCAGTAGCCAAAGTCCTATAGGTCCTGCAGCCACAGTATGCCCCAAACCAAACTTATAATTCTTTACCTAGAATCCTGCTGTAGTTCCCCATGCCCTAGAATGGCACTCCTGGTCAGGCCAGAAATGTGATGTATGCCATTCTCTTTCTCTCTCTCTCTCTCTTTCTCTCTCTCTGTCTCTCTCTCTCCCCCTCATTCTCCATGCTCATTAACCGTGTCCCACACCCTGGTTTTCTTCCCTCCATTGCTCTCTGTCCCCAGTGCCACCTCCCAGTTCAGGCTGCCCTTTTGCTGCTTCCTCAACTTTGGCACTTAACCTCCTAGTAGGCATCTTTACACCCACTTCTGCTACGCTCTAATCTATTGTTCACCCCACAACTTTAAAATCTCCAACCAAATCGAGCCTTTTAAAAAATGTAAATGGTTTCCCCAATGCCCTTAGGAACAAGTCCCAAGTTTTTAAGATGGGTCTCCAGGCCATGTAAGATCTGGCTTATGCCTTCCTCTCCAAACCTTCTTCTTGTTCTGTCCCAGCCACTTCTCTGCATTACTTACTCTGGCTTCCTTATAGGTCCTTGACTCTTTCCCCAGACCTGTGCATTTGCTCTTCTCTGCTGGACATGCTTCCCCCACCCCCACACCCCTGTTACCTGGCTAACTACTAGTTTTCTCCCCCATTCTCCACCCCTGACCATGCCTAGCTAAGCCAACTTCCCCATTATACTCTTTCATTGCACCCTGAACTTGTCCTTTACACACTTAGTAACATAATCATAATTAAGGTCTGTTTTCTCCACTAGAAGGCAAGCATTTCTTTGTTCCTTGCTCTTTTCTTCAGCTAGCACAGTGCCTGGCACAGAGGAGACATTCAGTGAATACTGGCTGGATATTGCTGATAAGTGGGGGCTGGAGACAGAGTTGAGCTCAGAAGGCTAATAGAGCAGGCTGGGCCTGAGGTTGGGAACAAAGCCATGGTCGAGCTCCTTGCCTTACAAAAGGTGGTTTTACACCATCAGGGGCCAATGGCTCCAGTGTCTGAAAAGTTTCCTCATAGTTTTAATTTAAATAAGTATCCCAGTTTAGATCAAACATTTTTAAAGGTTAGTTTTTCCTTTTAGCCTTTCAGGGGAGGAAACTACTTCTCTGAAAGAGTCATTCCTCTTGGTCTACTTTCACACCAGCCATCTGTAGTCATCATCAGACAGTACAAATGTAAAAACAGCCCAGCATCCCTGTAATATGTTCCACTGTGTAGCCATTGCTGGAAATTATCAAAAATCTGGCATTGTTTCCAGAAATCCTGCTCTGTCCAGGGAATTCAAGCTGCTTGTGATCAAAACGCAAGTTACTGGGGTTGTGGGGAGAAGACTCTTTAAGTGTGAAGTGTTGAATGAAAATATTGCCTTGATGAATGAAGATTTATCCTGTGGCTTCCTCCTGCAGCTCTGTTTTGCTTTATTCCTAAACCAGTCCTGATATTGCAGGGCAGAGGTTGGGGAGTGCCAGGTATGAATGGCCTTGGGGCCAGAACAGCCTTGACTCCTTGTACAACCTCCAAGCACAGCATTTTCTACAGGTCCCCATGGGTCAGTCTTTTCTAAGTGAAGTCTTCCCATTCCCTGGTCTTCTCTCTGGTTACCCTACCTCATACCTTAGTATTCCTCTGGGACCTTTTGTACTGAAAGCTCAGGTTCTTTCACCTGTCATTTACTATCTGGATGATCTTGCCTAAATTACTTAATCTCTCTGAGCCTCAGTTTTCACATCTGTACAATGGAAATAGTAAAATCCACTTCATTGTCTGGTTCTTGAGAATTAAGCAAAATAAAGTAGATAAAAGCACACAGTACCTGGAATGCAGGAAACACTTGGTAATTTATAGTTATCTTCTTCCCTGTCCTTTGGTTCATTTTATAACCCCTATAGTGCCATTCACTTTGTAGATAGCCAATATTATATAAGATGTTGGTGAAAAATCATGGTAGTATCTCTTGCTTAGGCTGATGGAAATCCCAAATAGCCCAATTGTTAAAAAGCGTAGGCTTCAGAGTTACACAGATTTGTGTTTGAAAGTCAGCTTTGTCATTTATTTGCTATGTGACAATTTTACTTATGTGTAAATTGAGGGGCAAGAATAGGCCTTCCTTATGTTAAAAGATTAAGGGGCATATTCAAGAAAAGTACTTAGCCCATTGCCTGGCATATAGCAAACATACTGTGAGCTGCTGCTGTTATTGTTTTATTATTTTCTCAGTCTGAAACAGGGCTGAGCTCATCTGGAAGGACCTTGCTAGCCTCTCAAAGTGAGGAGGAGCTCTAGGGCCTGGAGGTTGGTTATTTCAATGTGCTCCCTACCTGTCTGGGTGCTGGTGAGATTTGGAGCTACATGGTTAGGTTCTCAGCCTACCCAGATGGGTCCCAGGTATAAGGTGGCCGAT
>PVKH010020280.1:0-14648 GCA_004027955.1 Chaetophractus vellerosus | reverse complement strand
TCCCTATACAAGAATCAACTCAAAATGGATCAAAGACATAAATATAAAAGCCAGAACCATAAAACTACTAGAAGAAAATGTAGTGAAACATTATAAAGACCTTGTGGTAGGTGGTGGCTTCTTGGATCTTACATCCAAAGCACATGCATCAAGAGGAAAAAATAGATAAATGGGACCTCCTCAAATTTAAACACTTATGCACCTCACAGGACTTTGTCAAAAGGGTAAAAAGGCAGCTGACTCAATGGGAGAAAATATTTGGAAATCACATGTCCAATAAGGGTTTAATCCCCATGATATATAAAGAGATGTTAAAACTCAACAATAAAAAGACAAACAACACTATTTAAAAATGGGCAAAAGATTTGAATGGATATTTGTCTAAAGAAGAAATAGAAATGGAAAACAAAACAAAACAAAACAAAACATGAAAAATGTTCAGCATCGGTAATGATTAGGGAAATGCAAATCAAAACTACAATGAGATATTATTTTACACCTAACAGAATGGCCACTATTAAAAAGACAGAGAACTACAAGTGTTGGAGAGGATGTGGAGAGACTGGAATGCTTATTCAGTGTTGGTAGGAATGCAGAATGGTACAGCCACTGTTTGTTTTTTTAGGACTGTTTGGCACTTCTTAAAGAAGGTGAATATAGATTTGACACATGACTGCTATACCACTGCTGGGTATATAAGAAACTGAAAAACTATTGTAAGAATTCAGAGATTTTAGTGAGAAAATTAGATGTAAGATTGATATTTATATTTATCTCTATATATTAACAATAATCAATTACAAAACATAATAGGAGAAAAAAATTCATTCACAGTAGCCACATGAACTATTGAAAATGTTAGATTACATTTGAAATCTAAATCCTGCATAGGTGTTTCTGTATACTTTCCAAAACAAACACATATTCAATAATTTCATATTATCAATATTTATCCCAAACTCATGAGTTTCTCAAAAGCGTAATATAATTATTAACTGATGATAATTTGGATTGTTTTCCAATGATTCGTGATTTTGAACATTACATCTAATAATGCTAATCATTCTATATTAATTTAAAAATAGTCTGAATCTTCAAATACTAGAATCCAAACACAATGTGCATTTCTGGGGTGAAAAGCAAACAAGCATTCACTTCATCAAGGTTCAGTCATCATGCACAGGCAAGAGCACAGAGCCTAAATGAATAGATAGAAATCCTGGCTCTCACTGTATTACATCTTCTGCTTCTTTACCTGTAAAAGAGGGGAATAGATCTTACTGAGTTTTGGTTAATATTACATGTGATAACTAACATAAAGCATCTGTCAAATAGAAAATGCTTCCATCTCCCTATTTTTAAATCTCTATAAAGCAAAGGTAAGATGAATACAAAATAATATTTTTTTGGTATTTTAAAATATTAGTATATATTGCTTAAATCTAAATCATACCTCTTTTAAGTTTTATGCCCAGCAGTCCTATAATTATAAGAACATAATATGTTTTATTTGATAGATTCACTATTAAAATTTGGAACTAAAAACAGGTTTTCAAACAATTGTATAAGTTTTTCAGGATGGCAAGTTGGTCTTATAAAAATTGCTGGTTATAATCAAACATGACTTGATTTACACTAGCTGCCTTGAGAGCTCCCAATATGAATGTGTCCACCAAGATGAGTTTACCCCAGTGGTCTGATGATTAAAGTAAGCCGAAAAACCCCCACCACTTCCAAACTGCTGATATTTTTCAGTGTTTGTATGCAGTGTTGGTATGCTCACAAATGGGAATTTGGACCAAGATGCAGTAATATAAAATGTGTTCAGCAGTAGTGCATTCTTAAGTTTCATGTTAATTGATTAGTTTAATGATAAAAATTACTGAAAATAAAAACAAAACCAAAAAGTAAAAAAGAAGTTTCTCCAATTCTGGGGGTTGCGTCATTCTGTATTTCAGAGCTGCCTGTTGAACAAGTAAATGGTTTTAAAGAACTGTCTTTAAAATGGTATCATGGTCTGATATTAACAAAGTGGCTTTTTCCCCCCTTTTTAAAAATGCTATTTAAAGTATAAAGTCTTGTTTCCTTATCATGCAACTAGAAATCTGGTAAGTGCTAGTAAAGGATACTGTTAATAAGTAAATTGTTTCTGTAACAAAGTGATCATCCATTGTAATAAGGGTATTAGGTAAATGATTAGCATTTTCCTTCATTAGGAGGAGAATAATGAAATAATAGTAACATCAAAGACATGGAGGGAAGTCTAAGAACTATTTGTCTATTTCTAGAGTCTGAAGATTTTATTTTATGCTTTATTCTAAAAGTTTTATCATTTTATGATTAGATTTAAGTCCATGATCCATTTTAAATTAAATTTTGTATATGGTATGAAGTTTAGATTGAGGTTAATATTTTTTTACTTTATTTTGTACATTTAATAATTGAAAATATAAACAATTAAAAACTAAAAAGTAAACACAGGTGAATAAATATATACATTTCTCAATTTAAAAAAAAAGACACAAGGGAAGCAGACATAGCTCAGTGGTTTGAGCACCTGCTTCCCACATATGAGCTCCTATGTTCAATCCCCAGAACCACCTTAAAAAAAAAAAAAAAGACATGGAGGAGAAGCCTGAAGTAGAAAATACAGATTTTAGATTTTAGGCTGGGGTAATTGATCATATTTTTGGCACAAGAGAAGCAGCTCTATATTTGAAGTAAAGGTTGCAATTTGCATTCATTGCCTTTCTCCAGTGATGTTTCAGTAATACATGGATTTTCATAGAAACATAGTAATTGTTTTCAGATAGGAAAATGCAAAATGCCAGTATTATTCTTCTGATCCTACTGATACTGGATCTTTACTTCAGTTAGTATTATAAAACAACAGATTAACTAATAATAACAGTTTTATGGATTGTGCCATTTCCACGGAAAAATTGCAAAAGGCTTAAACTCAGGTTTAAAAGAATATATATAAAGCAAGCTATGAAAACGTTAAGGTGGGTATTTCATGCTTTGTCCTGCATATATGACTTAGAAATATTTGGCTTCTAAATTTGGATCTGCAAAGCCATTTTCTGCAATTTAATTCAGAATCTTGATTTTAGCACTTTCCTTTGAAGTAATTAGGCTATAGAAATCAACTGTTTACCAATTTCAAAAGATAACTAGATTTGAACTAGAAAGACAATTATTTTGCAATTGTAAGCAAATATAACAATGATAATTAGAATGTATCATTTACATGTGGAATTCCTTAAGCTATTTTGTGATGTACAGATAGAAATTTATATAGTCACAGAAGTTTTATTTTTAAGAGAGGGCGGAAGAATTTTGTAACCACCTGATTGATTGTCTAGTCACTTGGATCACAGTGCACTGTGTCCAAGATGGTGCTGGAGACACACTGATAAATTGTTATTTTACTAGTTTTTGCAGATAACTATTCTGTTGTTATAATGCTTTGTGTACATTCAAAAATGATTACATTTTACAATATCCTCCCCTTGACTGAATTTGTGAAGCATGAAGTCCTTTAATTGAAACTTGAGGAATATTTTAACCAATAATAATATTTACAATCAGGCCTCATTGAAAACAAATTTATAAAATAATTCTGGAGATGGCTACTACAAGGTCTTCTCAGTTCTTTTATATAGATTTCTATTATGTGGTTGCACCCATCAGTATCACCTACCATGCTATTGGCAACTACACATTAGAACATCCACATTTTCTAATTGTGGTACAGGCAATAAAATCATCTCAAGAATCGAAAGTGGAGCAATGATTTACTGATCAAATAAATTTGAGCAATGTATTTTATATCTCCTTCTTAGAGGTTCATAGTACACATTAACCTTTTAAAGCTCAGAGAAATTATGTTAGGAATAAATAAAATGTAAGTTGTTTTACCCATTACTTTCCAAGTATATGTGACCAGGTAACACTGACATCCCAAAGGTATCATTTTAGTTTAGTCCACATAATCATTTTATCCAGAAAACTTCAAATTAATGACAAATGGGCACAATACTTTTGGTAAAGTTTATGCAACTTTGTTTTACAAGAGAGAAGTGGTTTGTTGTGAAGATTTAACTTTATTTTACATTCAAACAGCTTCTGAAACTTTTTCTGTGAGTGACTCTGGATAAAGATGACTTTCCTAGTCACCCTAAAATAATAAGACATCCTGGGTCATTTTTAGTCACATAAAAAGTCTCCTAAAAGCTTCAATTTAGAAATTATAATGTCTAAATTCTAAATTTGGCTTAGTGTTAATTTTTCTCCCTTACTCTAGATTAGAGTTAATGGAACCCTACAGTGAAGAAGGCACAAACAGTAACGGGACAGATATTTTTCCTGATTGCTAAGTTTGTCCCCCAACCAGGTAGCAAGAGGCAAGAGAAGGGAAAGTAAAGGATTGCTATTACTTGGCTGGTGGTTGTAGGTAGGTCTGGATAGGCAGTGGATCTTGCAGATAACTTAAGCTGACTCATTCCCTTGGGAAGAGACTTTTTTAGTTATTTAGTGATGGCTTGTCAGGCTCTTCTCTTCTGGAGTTACCTTTACACAACTCACACATCTCTAGTCTCTGTAGTAACTAACAGCCTGTGGCTTGCATGGCCCAAGGTGACATTTTGGATTTGCCTCACTAGTACCACCTATGGTACTACCAGAGAATTAGTGAAATCCTACAGGCTTTGTGCCAGCCTTAGCAGATGTTACTAAGTCAGTTACTTTTTTGGCTTAAAATGTTGCATAGTTTCTTACTGTTTTACTTATGCCTCTTGTACTATATTTCATTATAAAATTTATCTTGTAGTGTTGCATATTTGGTCAAATATATAATAAACAGCCAATAGAAATTATGCTGTTCTAATAGGAGAGCCTCATGAAGAGTGCTCAGTGAGTCAAGAGTACTTAGAAAAGTTTTGTAAGAGTCTTTGTCAACCATCCAGTTTAATTTTGGTTTTGATTCTATATTTCCCATCTGAAATGGACTGAATTATGTCCCCAAAAAAGATATGCTGAAGTCCTAACTCTTGGTACCTGTTTTTGTGACCTTATTTGGAAATTGGGCTACTGTAGATATAATTAATGAAGTTAAAATGAGGCCATGCTGGAATAGGGTAGGCTTTAATCCATTGTGACTGATGTCCTTAAAAGAAAGAGAAGAGAAACAGGGTTGGAGAGAAGACAACCATGTGACAACGAAGGCAAAGATTTATGTGCTGCAGCTGAAAGCCAAGGCATACCAAGAATTGCAGGCACACCCCCGGAAGCTAGGGAAGGAAGGATTCTCCCCTACAGGTTTCAAAAGGAGGATGGCTTTGCCAAAACCTTCGTTTCAGATTTCTAACCTCCAGAACTGTGAGAGAATAAATTTCTATTGTTTTAAGCCACCCAGTTTGTGGAACTTTGTCATGAAATTCCTACTAAGCCACCACCTAACAATGCTAACGCCCATATGTAGATCACTTAGTTTAGTGAGGAATATCACACAGCTTTCCGTAACTTCCAAGGCTAGGAGCTGATATTTATTGTTTAGTGTCCTTTCTTAAGGGGGACTAAAATTTTTACAATATGTTTATTATATTTCCTTAATTTCTTTTTGGTTTTCATGTTTTATTGGGAGCTGGGTTATAAAGAAAATATCCTGTGAATTTTTCTAGTCTATTACTGGAAAATTATATTCAAGGATTTGTAAAAAGATCAGTTACTGCTATAAGTTCAGTGGAGAATACAAATAAAAATTTATAGTTTCTTTGTTTCTAAAGAGAAATTAAAAAGGGAACACAGAGGGAAAGCATGAGAAAGAATGTGTGCACAATTTAGTGCCTCTAAAAATTGATAGCTGGAAATCAGAAGTGTACTTGGCTAGCTTTCTATGATGGGTATAACAAGTGACAGGCCATTCAAAGGTTGAAGGAAGAAAGATAATGAAATTTTAAATTAGAATAGCTTCCAAAACAGACTGACAGTACTGTTCACAGCAAATTAAAAAGGGATTGACAATTGGAAAGAAAATGGAACTCTGGAATTCAAAATGAGAATTTTTTAATCATCTGGCATTTTACTTCATAGATAAAATCTTACTCAGATTCCTCCCTAGAGATACCGAAGCACTTAAAAGATATTTCAGGAATCCTATTAAAAAGTAGGAAAAATATTAAATGGACTAAAGATTCAAGACTATTTTCTTTCAAGATACGAAGTTCAGATTTTAAAACTATAGGGCTATGAATGATAGAAATATTCAATTTGGAATTAGTCAACATTTATTGTCATTAAATCAATTCAAGTCATGCAGGATTTTTAATTTAAAGAGTAATGCATCCCAATTTTTTAATAACACTTGAATTAGTGGTCTCATATAACCAAAGGCCTGTTTAACATTGATTTAGTCTCATGTGAAAGTCATTTTGTTTTTGCTTGTTCTTTGCAAATAATATTACGTGGAAGCTGTGAGGAAGATCATCATAGGCTCCATGGACACCAGGGCCTTTTAATATCTTAGATTCTCTTACTTGGACTGGGGCATGGCTGAGGAAATGTCCCATTACTACCATTCCAGGTTTATGAAGATCAGTTGTTCTTTTCCTTAGTAATCACCACCTGTGATATGGAAATATGCCAGCAGTGCCTTGGTCACCTTGGGTATAGTAGACTGAAAGTTCCTAAAAAGGTCACACTGCTAGTTGTCCATGCAAGCAGTTGGTGGATAGCTTATATTTGAAGGAACTGCATTTTGTATGGGTGTGGGATTCTTTTTCCTTAAATGGGCTCTGTATTTACTCTATCTTTTATAAATCCGCACAGCTTCTTTGGCTCAGAAAAAATATACTCATCCTAGAATAATTTCATTCTTTGATCCCCTTCAATTAACAGCCCCAACTCCAAACAAATGGCATCAAAAACTGGTTTCAATCATTTTTCTGTGTGTGTACCTACCATTTCCCCAAATTTTTAATGGAAGAATTAATAGATAAAATCATTTGTCTCCTATGTTTTAATCTGTCCTTTCCTTGTTGAAGTTTTCCTATTCTCAAATTAAAAATGTCTTTTACTATAGAGATTGTTTTCTCTTACCACTCCCCCATCCCCGCTTTTTTCAGGAGTACAGGGGATCGAACCCAGGACCTTGTATCATACATGGGAAGCAGGCACTCCACCACTGAGCTATATCCGCTCCCCTCTTACCCTTTTTAAAATAAAGTTGTATTAACATATATCATCCACACAGAAACACACATACACAATAAGGGTATAGTAAAAGTGGTGGACTTACAAACAAACATGCATATCATCATACAAGACTCCTGTTTTAGTTTATGACAGGCTACCTATGTAACGTGCCAGAAATGGGTTGGCTTTTATAATGGGAATTTATTTGGGGTAAAAGCTTACAGTTCTGAGGCCATGGAATGTCTAAACAAGGCATCAGCAGAGATGCTTCCTTATCAGACTCAGCTACTGTTGGTCCTGTTGTCTGGCCCCTTGGCAAAGCAAGATGGCCACCAAATTGTTCCAAGATCTCTGCTTTCCCCTCTAGAATCTGCTGTTTCCCAGAGCTTAGCTGAGGGCAACCAGGCATAGGGCTTGTCCCTTCCTGGGCCTCCTCGATCAGAGTCAGCTGCTTTGCATTTCTTCCCAAGTGCAGCTGCAAGCCATTAGGCAAATGACTCATCTCTCCTTGGGCCTCAGCTTTTTGAGCCTCTTGGGAGAGTCTCTCCTTGTAGCTCAGCGGTGGGCAAAACTGGAGCCCTTTCTCTCACATGGCAGGATCAAATATGGCAGCTCTCTTTTTCTGTGTCTCCATTTTTACCAAACCCAGCAAGAGGGCGGAGACTCAACCTGAGTCATGCCTCACTGATGTAGTCCGATTGAAAGGGTCTCATACCCATAGGAATGGATTAATTCACAAACATAATCTTTCTTTTTTGGGGGATTCATAAAATAACTTCAGACTACCTTACAATTCCCCACCACCAACACTTTGCATTGTTGTGAAACATTTGTTGCAAACTGTGAAAGAGCATTGTCAGAACATTGCTACTAACTATAGCCCATAAGTTACATTTGGTGTATTTTCCCACAACCCACCTGATTATTAATACATTGTACTAGTATTGTATATTTGTTCTAGTTCCTGAGAGAATGTTCTCATATTTGTTCTGTTAACCACAGTCCATCTTCCAACATTGTATAACACAGGATTCCTTGTGTTACAGAGTTACATGCTTTGTACAATCCAAAGTGCATACTCAGTGGCTCTCCTTTTCATCACCAATTTGTACTGTCATCACCTCAGTCAATTTTAAAATGTTTTCCTTACTCTGAAAGGAAAAATCCCATACCACCATATATGCTCCCATTGTTGTCCCTCAGAAGTGATATATCTTCTTTGCTATTGCTGCAGAAGTATTATATTACTGTTAACTATCGTCCGTAAGTTACATTAGTTATAATTTTCTTATTATCAGTTTGTAAAGAAAAAGTTACATTAGTTATAATTTTCTTCTTAACACTTTGTAAAGAAAAAACATTCTTATATTTTTACTATTAGCCACAATCTCCATCCACCACCAAAATCACTGTTATATAGTCCCTAGCATAATGTCTCTTACCCTTTTAAAAGTGAACAAGTTCTATGTGATAAATTTGCCTGTATATTTTAGTTATTTCTGGTAATTTAACCAAAACACCTCTTTTGGAATTATTTTCAAAGCCAGTTTTCTAGTTTAGTGGTAAAAAGTACTTTAAAAAATGATCGTATTAAAGAAAGAAAAACAAAAACAGCCAGACTTGTCCATCAGACTTAATTCTAAAGGAGTTATAGCTGTTTGAAAAATAAAATAATTCCTAAAGGGCTAAAATATTTGTCATCAATTTAAAATTTAATTCCAAATAAGGGTTTCCAAAAAAGTTTTGAAAAATAAAAGCTTCTCACAAGTGTCTAATGATATAGTGGATATGGCAGTAGTCTATAATTTAAAGTGTGCAAGTGTTATATATAATCATTTTAATGCAGGATACTATTTCTATATTTTAGTTTCAGTCAAGTCAGTGATTATTTTCATTTATTTATAGTTCTCTTCCATCATCTATTTGCTCATGTCTTCCTTTTTTCCTTTGTTCTTACCCTTTATATGTCCTCAGATACTCAGGATATTTGTTTGATGTTTCCTTTGCGTTATGTCTCAAGGTTCTGCTTTTCTGTATTCAATTCAAGCATCCTATTCCAAAACCCCAGTAAGATATTACTCCTGGATATATTTTCCTAACTCATCCTCTTGCCTCTCATCTTTCTCCAGCCTGCAAAATATTCCACATACTACTTCCTCATAATACTTTCTAAAGCACTACTTTTGACATTTTGTGCTTCTCCTTGAAATGAATCACTAATCCCTGAATAGTATTTTTAAATGAATATCCATGGCATAATGATATGCACTACAAAGAACTAGATGAAGTAAAGTAATTTTAAAATGCATAAACTTTTGTGTGCCCTATGATTATAACTATCTAATCACAGGAACAAAGAATACAGGGAAATAAGCAAAATGTAATGAAGCCTCCTTAAGTGGTTATATTTTGACTTATTTAGAGACACTTATATTTTTCAATCTTCTATAATGTCATTTTAGTATTTTTTAAATAAGCAAAGATTTCAATGATGTCCCCTTTTGTTATAGATTTAATTCATATTCCTTTGTCTAGCACCTACACTTCTCTAACAGTCTCTTGCAACATATTTCTGTAATTGGCCCAAATTTTCATTCTAGCCCAACTGATCTTTGTGTTAGCTTTCTTCCATTCAATTCAGGATGTTCTCCTTCCTTAGATGTCTATTTAAATCCTGTAATTCCTTCAAGGGCCAGCTGAAATCTTACCCCCTCAAAGTCAATCCTCCTTAAACTTTATATGTTATTTTGATAGTTTATATATCCATCCATATGCTCTGTGTTTTTAGACTTTAATTAGACCAATTAGACCCTAATGTCCTTAATGTAGGGATTACCTCTGTGTATTCTCAATATATAATGCACTTTCTTATGCTGGGTTGGCAGTAATTTAAATACCCCTTCACCCTCTCTCTAAGCCAAACTCAGCATACAAATGCATTACCTACCCACCAGCGTGGGACATGACTGCCGGGATGAGCCTCCCTGGCACCAAGGGATTACTACCAAGCACTGGCTGATGATGCAACTGGGAAAAGACCTTGAGTAAAAGGGGTAAAAGGTAAACACAAATGAATATATATGGCTAAGAGACTTCAAAGTGAGTCGGGAGTTCATCAGAGAGGTAATGCTTATGTATGTTTCAGCAGGATATCATAGACTGCCATAGGGCAGTTTCCTGAGGGCTCTGGAGACACCCATGTCCCATGGTCAAGGCAGATATCTCTGGAGTTTGGTGCCTTGCCAGTAGGCCCTACTTTGGAGTTTGTGCTCCCGAGTGTGATAAAGTTGGACTCAGATGTGACTTCTCCACACATGGCTCTTCTGCCCCTTTTATTTAAACCTATAGTTGGTGCTGGAATGGGTAGGTGTACGTCCCTTTTATTTAAACCTATAGTTGATGCTGGAGTGGGTAGGTGTACCTCCAAGAGTCTTGAATCTCTGGGTGTCCATATGCCAGAAGGGCCCTGAGTCTCAGCAGAGTTGCAAGACCTACTCTCCAGTTCATTGAAATCACCCAAGACAACTAACAAGGAGGTGAGGATGGACTACCAACACACCAAGGAACCAAGAGATTCTATAACTGCAAGCAAGAGAGTCCTATCCATCAGCCATATGAGATTGAAGCCCCCTCTCAATTAGAGGTGGAGTGGGCATCACCACCCCAGAATCCTCAGGATTGGGGAATAAAATATGGACTAGAGTGGTCATACTAGTATTCTACTAGAATTATTGTGATTGGATGTGGAGACAGTGGCCGCTAGAGATACTGAAGACAGGGACAGAGATAAATAGGGGTAATATGGGAGCATTTTCAGGACTTGGATTTGTCCTGAATGACATTGCGATGAAGATATAGACCATAATATATCCTGCCACAACCTACAGAATTGAGTGGGAGAGAGAGTAAACTACAATGTAAAATATAATCCATGCTTAGTGGCAATGCTCCAAAATGTGTTTATCAATTGCAATGAATGTACCACATTAATGAAAGAAGCTGTTAATATGGGGAAAAGTGGGAGATATGGGGAGTGGGGCATATGGGAATCCCTTATATTATTTTATTTAGCGTTTTAGTTATTTAAGTATCTTTTAAAAATAAATTTTAAAATGTATTTTAAAAAATACCCCTCTTCACTTCACCTTTGGCCTGTAGGTTTTGCTAAAGCCTTTGGTAAATTGTGGGGGGAAAAGCCACTGAATGACAAGAAACACTTCCTTGCTTAAAATTCTTTAGTGGCTTTCTATAGCCCAAGAATAAAGTCCAATATACTAAATATAAGCACCAAGGCCTTATCCCATATAGAAGCTATCTCAACTGCTTTATCCACCACAATTTTCTTCTAATTTCTTCTGGTTTCCTATGCTACATTAATTCCATACCTCCTTTAATTTTTCAAATACAGTGCATTTTATCTTAATTCCAGGCCTTTGGCCATATTATTGATTTTATCTGGAATATTTCCTCCCTTTACCCACACACAATCTTCCACTCATCTTCTACCACCCACCCTCCCCCACCAATTCCCTAATTTATCTAGCTATTTTTAACTCATCCTTTCTTCTGGGCTTAATCTTTACATCCTCAATAAAGTCTTTGTGACCATCACACTTGATGTGGGCCCCAGTGCTATTTGCTACCAAAGAAGCAGACACATCACATCCATCTTACTTATTAACATGGTTTTTGTTTACTGTTTATTTCTAATTAGGCTTTATCTTCCGTAAAGTAAGGAATACATTTGACCTGTTCACAGCTCTGCCAAATGAAGTCATCAGTGTAAATCCCTAAATTAAGGATTAGTAAAGCTTAAAAATATTTATTTTTCTTTTCTAATATTTCTTTTTACTCAGAAAATGGCATATTTTCACTTATAAGCAATTTTCTTCAAATCTAAAACATCATGATTTCCTTAGATTTAATGTGAAAGTAAACAAAACAAAGAAACACTACCACAACAACACAAAACCTGGAGCACAATGAGTTTTGAGAATATGCATTCTCAAAAACATACTTAAATATGAATGGATTCTTGAGAATGGTGTGTCTAGAAACATCAATTCAGTAAAACAATGTTTATATATATATATATATAAATTATAATTGCTTGAATACAACTTTGCTATAGAACTGCATAGTTATAAATTATACCCAGTTTGAATTAGAAAGTTTTATACAATGATTCATTTAAAATGTAGCCTCATTCAGTAGAGTAGATCACAAATATTTTCTGTCTACACTTCGAATGATGAACAAAACATCTTTTTAAGTTGACATGTTATGGTTGATGTATTATTACAGTGGTAATCACAGATCTTTAGGTTTTATCCATTTTTACAATGCAGTTTACATTTGAGCTTGTTGCCTTATGACAGTTTTATTATTTCAAAAGCAACTTTGTGCAAAAAAATGCTCAACATAATGTTAAAATTTCCTGAGAAAGCTTAAGCACAGGGAATGTGAAGAAATAGATTGTTCAAGCATATGACAACCTTATCAGAAACATTAGTAAAATTATTGAGAAATTTAGCCTCAAAATGCTAATCAGACCTGAGAGAAGAATAAATAAGAAATGGAATACTGGATACAGGTTTATCTGCCATAAATTTGTTACATAAATGTCAGTAATAGTCATTTACCTTAATATTTTAATCCAGCCATATTTTAGAGAGGGACTCATCTCTACTGCATCTTTTACAATGTCTTAATATGCATTTATTTTCCCATACTTTTCATTTAACTACTACCTGTTTTAGCAGTTGGTGACCATATACACTGCTACTTGTTGAGTAACAGTAATGTTTGCACTTATGTAAGATGAATTACATATTTGGGATAGATCCATTAAACAAGTGACCTTGATTCTCATCACAGAAAACTCATTAAATTTTGATTTCTGAGCAAATTAAGATATTTTATTATGCTTTGAAAAGGCAGAAGTGATTTTTTTCTTCAGTTTTAGCTGAAGACCCAAAACATTATTGTCATAAATCCAACCTTTGAAATCCAAATTAAAATACAAATATAAAACACTACATGAACATTCTAAGTCTGTTCAGTGAACTGGTTTTTCAGGGAGGGTTAGGACTGAGTGCTCTCATACAATAGGAAGCTTCCGGGAGCTACCTTGAGAAGTATATATTATGAGGTGGCCTGATCTTAAAAAAAAGAAAAAAAAAAAAAACAATAAAAGAAACCTGATCAAAGAAGAAATGGTGAACACATAGATAAATATCCTGTGAGGCAGTTTTAGAAAATGACAGACGGTTTGAAAATTTATGGCAGTTTGGTAGTGGTATATTTGGAATTTCTTAAAAACAATTTACTTTCATAATCTGGCTGAAAAATATAACAAATGTCACTAATTAAATCAAGGCCAAATTAGTCACTGAATTGGACATTATACTGTAGAAGTAAATCACGGATTTTGTTTTTATTCTTCTATGTGGAGAGTATGATTTGGAATATTTATTTTAATTTTGAAATAAATGATAATGCCTATTTTTCAGTAAAAGAACACTCACAAAGTACTGGAGTAAAATTATAGAACATTGTTCTTCATGATCTAGGCCAAAATATTAAAGTGAAATAAAAATAATACACAAAATATCTGTGTATGTGTACACATATATATGTGTGTATATATGTGTCTCTATGTGTGCATGTATGTGTATATAATATATATTCATACATATACATATGTATGTATATTGATATTTCCTTTGGTAATTGTTAAAGAGCTACAGGAGGGGAGAAAATTCAATTATGAAAAACTAAAATCTCTTAGATTATTTCAGACAAGACTTTTTTTTCTGTGTACTACAGAGACTACAAATCAATGATAGTAATATTATATTAGTAGCATTCCTGAATTTGAGAAAACATTTGATATTTTTTTTATCACATCTAAGTTTGTAAACAATCTGGAAAGGTAAAAGTTGCTTTATTTTGTGATGAAGAAGCTATGTTTCAGGAAGGTCAGTACTTTATAAGCACATAGCTTTTAATTTAAATATAGATAGATGTATAGCATGTGTTTGGGACTTATGCAGACTTCAGTTCAAACCTTGGCTTTGTTACTAACTTCAAGAGCTTGGGCAAACCACTTAACATATTTGAGCTTCAGTTTCCTCATTTGTTAACTGGAGGTAGTAATACTTACCACAAAGGACTGTTAAGAGGATTAAAAGCAAACATTTGTAAGTAAGGACATCACTCTTAGATGAAAATCTAATCATTTATCTCTCTCCTTTAAAAGACTTTAATGACTTCCCATTGAATCTACTTGATAAAGCTATTGCTGTCTCCCCAGCTTCACTTCCACTAATGTTCCATGTGAAATGACCTCTTGCCATATGGAACTCTTGGTAACACTTCACACCATCCTTTCCCCTCATTTATGCTTCTTTTCCTCATTATTGCCCATCCAATAAAATTCAATGCCTTCTTCA